>CAJPEV010002330.1:0-46422 GCA_905338385.1 Darwinula stevensoni | reverse complement strand
AATATTTAATTAAAGTTAAATTAAGAGAAAAGAATAAATATCACAGATTGGGGTCTTGAGGAGGTCTTGAAGAGGTCTTAGTCTTTAGTAGGATCGACGGAAACGGAGATTGCACGCAGGGCGATCGATGGAAGACCAAAACAGAAAAGCTGCAGGCACGGCTGGCAAGAGGGACTGCCTCAGACGAACACTCTCGACGAAAGACACAGGACCACACGCGAGACGGAAAAACGAAGGACGGCGTGGCCGGAAGGGAGAGGTCACACCCCCAGCAAAACAATGGAGGGCTATGCGGGCCCAACCCTGTCATGGGCCCAACCCATGCAGGGCCGCGAACAAAATAATGTCCCGCGGGAGCCACAAAACTCTATTAAAGTTATATTCGAATTTACTCAATAATTTACTCATACGACACCAGCAACAATGTGTACGAGTACCACCAATAGTAACCCAAATGGACCCCAAGAACATCTAATCTAATCTAATAACTAATACTTTAATTGAAAGAGGCCGAAAGTCGTGGCAGCTGTCACTCCTAACGTGCTAGGCCTACAATGCCATGCCATTTCAGGCCATCCAAGGCCTAAAGCGCCTGGCATTCAAGGCTCTGTCATTCTGGGCCATAGGCTAGGCCATGAAAATTGAAAGAGGCCGAAATCGGTAGTGAATGGTTGTAACCCACCTGCTGCCTAACACGCAAGGCCTAAAAGGCTATGCCACTCTAGGCCATAAAAATCTTGGTATACTTTTAATCTATTACACGGCCAGCGTTGCGGCAGCAGGCTGCAAATCCAAAGCGAAGCTGCAAGATCCACAGCCTGTTTTTATCCCTTCAAAATGGAAGTCATCCTATTCTAACAGGCCTGTCAATCCGAGACGCGAAAATGTTGACCTTTTCGTTAGGGTCGTTGGGGTTACTCAGCATTTTACTTAATTCGTGTTACACATATGTAAAGCCATGACCATAGGCCTAGTGCAGAGCCCTTGGTGAACACATGCGCGTGCCTTCCCTGATCCTTGAGAAACCGATGCAACCGAACATCTCCATCCATTTGGTCAAATTTTTCCTGGCATGGTATGTAGGCGTAGTACTTGCATCAAGAGGGAGCCACATTTCACGCGACATTCCAATCCAATGATCCCATTGGTCAGTTCTGCGTAGTTCCGGGGCCAAACACCAGGGCAGGAGGTTTCCTCGACATCAAAGGCGCCGCCACAGAGTGCCCAGTCTTCTTAGTATAAGGTCTTTGGTCACCCCTTCCGGTTTCGAGGCGGAGGGTACCTCGGGCCTCCCCACTTCTTCCTCGTGAGATGCATGCGACAGACCGTAGGACTCGTTCGTGGGATACGGATACGCTCGGAAGGCCCACGTCCTTCCCGGGAGGGAGGCCGTTCCGAACCGTTCGTTTCCCCCCGGAGAAAGAGAGAGAGTTCGAGTTCCCTTGCCCGCGATCGCGTCCCGGGGAAAGCCAGCGTTCGGGAGAGGTGTTTCGAGAAGAGTCTTCTCGAACGGCTCGATCGTCGTCGTCGTCTCGCTCGTGGCAGATGCACCCTCGTGCGGGCCGTCACGAGCGAAGAAGACGAGCACGCGATCGCGCCCAAGGACCCTCTAAGCGGCGGTGATCCCGAATCGCCGGGTCGTTCTGCTCGGATTCCGTTCCGCGACCCCGTCGGTGACGAGCATCCCTCCATCTTCTTCCCTCCCTCCGATCGCGGTCGAGCCGTCTTCGCTCCGGTATCCGATCCACCCATGCTAGCGTCTTCGACGAGTTCACGCTACGGTCCTAGCGCAACCGGGCGGAGTCGGGCGGAGGGGAAGGGAAGGTGACGTCCATCCGTTTATACCATTCTAAAATTCAAGAGGTGGACTTCCATCGCCGTGCAACACTCGTTCTTCATAGAAGCCATACTGCGAGTTACAACTGGGAACACGGCATATATCGAGCACGGCGAAGAGAATTTCGGAGCTTCGCTAGTAGAAAAAACGAGCAGGATCGCGCAGGACTTCGCTTGGATGGGTACCGTAAGAGGATACACTTATGAAAGCAACCTCTCCCTAACTGGATTCCTTCACAGGCGGAGTGCCGAATGCAGTGGCCATTTGCTTCAGCTATGATACAAAGATGACAAGTTGGGGAAGCCCAGTCCAGTAGTGGACCTCCTTTCAGTTAAGGAAAACCTCATTTGTCGCTCAATTGAACAAAATGCCATCTTTTTCCGGTCCTCGACCATCAAAAACATCATTTCTCATTTATATTTGGTAAAAATAGAGAAACGGTGCCCATGAAACTATGATGGGAGGATGGAGGGCTGTGCGTGGTTAGATCCAGTGGCGTAGCGAGGGGGGGCTGCGGGGGCTGAAGCCCCCCCCCCCCCAACAGGGCCGTTTCTAGGCGTGTTGGTGCCCAGGGCAAGAAGTTCCAACGGCCCCCCCCCTCCCTCCCCCTTTACCCCGCTTGCGCCCCGGGCTATCGCCCGCTTCGCCGCCCCTAGAAACGGCCCTGCCCCCCAACTCTGGTCGGAATGCGTCCGCCCCACCTCGCCGAGGAGAAGTTAGCTCCCCCCATCGACGGAAACCTGGCTGCGCCACTGGCTAGATCCATCCTCCACAAAGGTTGGTAGGAAATGACAGTTGTGATTGCTGACACGGCGCCGCGCCCAAAGCCTGGGTCATACGCGCATGCGCATTGTGATCCACATCCTGCAGGGCTCACGGGTACTCATGGCTTCCCTTCCGTGACCAAATTTCAAATCCAAAATTTGCAATAAAATGCCAATTTTGGAGCAAATTCACCACAAAACGAACTCAGCCTGTATCTTGTTCTTATCTACCCGCTTGCCAATTTTCGCATTGATCAGACCAAAATATTTTTAGTTATCGTCGGGCAAGCAAAGTGTGACACACGTACATACTGACACGCGAAAACATTGACACATTGACACACGGACGGACAGGGCGGGACTATAAGAGGTCTCTTTCTTTTCAGGAAAGGTGGTCCACTAAAAACTATGGTTTGCATCTTGAATGTACGTGAGGTCGTACCGTGACCAAGCCACAAGCACGTAGGGTTGTGCTTACACTGCCTCGCTCGTCACAGATCAAATCATACGAATCCAGGAGATTCAGAATCACACATTAATATTCGCTGTATGAATTTCCGAATTAATTAAGTCCATATTCGCTAAAGTGCGCTAATTTTTTTTAAAGGTGATCGCTACATGTTTCATTTTTCATCTGGCAACCATGGTACTTGCTTCCAAGATGGTGACTCCTACTAGTCACGGCAGCACCGCCACCACCTGTGAACTGATTCTTCTCACGTGCTTTTTTTTCGGTAGGGCGGCCAGGAAGTGAAGGAAGTTTTAGAAGCCTGTTGTTACCGATGCAGATTCACTTCTTTCTTCTGTGGATAAAATTAACTTTGACAAACGGCTTGAAGTAGTATTTGTTCGATGTTCCAAGGGGTCATGAGGTTCGTCCTAGTTCGCCTAGCCCAATACTACTTTTTGCTTCAGGTTGGTCAATCAGATCAAGTGCAATAAATTTTTTGCCAACTTATAGTCAAAAATTCCCAAAAATTGTTTAGTTTTGCTCAGCATGTGAGGGTTAAAAAAAAAAACAAAAAACAAAAATACAAAAATATTTAGCTTAAGAGGGTTAGGCCTACCCTAAAATTAAGGATGACACGTGATATCGAAATGGGTGAAATCGCCTCTTCATATCACTAACTATCTTGAATCTTGAAAATCTTATGATGGTCCCACGGGTATTATACGTTATTATTATACGTTATATTATTATATATTATATTATATTATATTATTATACGTTATTATACACTTCAGTACATTATTCCAAGCTTAATCTCTTTGTTTCCTTAGCTTTGTTTCTACATGCCCATGAATGCTTCTCTTTTGCCCGAAAAGCAGTGACTCTGCATGACTGTTCCTTTTTGAAATGGTAAAGATAGAAAAATTGAACAAAATGTCTGAGTTTTTTTTATTGGTTGCTACCAGAAATTTTATTGGATGCTGAAATGCCACTGTTTTTCCTATGATAGTTCTATGCAATTGGACTCTGGAAATTCTCTCCTAGTGAACCTACAGGTTGTTTGTAACAGCATCAGTTATTCTGTAATTTTCCTGAATATTGGTCTCGATGGAAAATTCAATTGTACTACCTGAGGTAGCAGGCCTTTCATTGAAACCTGTAGTTTTGATAATCCATTTATGTTAAATTATGCTTTCAGGATGGAAGAGTGGAAAGATGAGGAATTATTAGAATTATTAGAGGTGGTTCTAGATCATGTGGATCCCAGTGACGGAAGGACCTACTCAAGATCCTTTGAAAGCATCCAATGGGATGAAGTTAGTATTGAACATCACTGTTGGCACTCTCTTTTTCTGTTAAATATTTCCAAGATAAGTTTTTTTTTTCATCTACAGGTGTATTTGGAAGGGCGCACGGTTGAAGAATGCCGAGAGAAGGTGAAGGAAGTTATGAAGAATGTGAGAAAACATCGCACCATGCAAGAAATCTTAGCAGATGCCAAAGAAGGAATTGCCAATGGGAGCCTTCTTAAGAAAAAGGTATCCATAGTCCTTTTTTTTCCTGACCATTGTTTCTTCTTACTTAGGAACCTTTTTTTTTTTACATTTGAAAACTCAAACATCATTTGCAACTTTTTTTACAATCTCAATTCATTTTTTCATTTGGGTCTCAAATAAAAACTCATTGTTTGAAAATTGTTATGTCGAATCAAATTTTTCCTTGTATAACCCAAAATATACGAATATAGAACCACCAATACCCATGTTAACTGTGAAAAATGTAATGGTAAATGTATCCTTTCAAGTGCAAAAAGCCAAAAAAATTATTTCTTTTTGCTTTTCAAAAAGCAGTTGGATTCATCAACCTTATAGTAGGTTGAGAAGTTATGAAGCCCCTTGTATTGATATTTAAATTTAAAAAGTAATATGTCTGTTGGGCTTCTGTTTTTCAAATGAAAATAAAAAGATTTTCTTCCATGTGAGGAATACTAATAATTGTGATTAAAACATAAATCTTATCACCAATTTCACTTTAGCACATTAGCTGTGGGGAATTTTTATGATACAGGGTGTCTTAATAAAGAGTTAATGCTGCAAGAATTTATTTGTGGAGTATTATATGAAGTTTGAACAGAAAATTTTGCAGCAGTTAAATTGAGAAGAGGTAAAACTTTCCATTTGCTGAAGATTGCATGAAGATCAATAAATTCAGCAGTGACATAGAAAGACAAAGTTAACATTAGTAAAAATTCAGACATGCTAGAGAATCACTGGAAGTAGCCTGTATAGGAGAATCCAATAATGGAAGCGTTCAAAGAAGCTAGTGATCAAGTGTACTGCCAGGTGACTCTTCACTCTGTTGCTAGTTCTTGGGCATTTGTCAGCAAAGATGCTGTTTTATTCATTGAATAAAAGAATCATAAGGGTGACCCTTCACTCTCTGGATCTCTAAAATCAGTGCAGGAACAGCTCAGTCAGCTTTAGAAAATCTCACTACGCATCTGCAGGTGTATTACATCAAGGAGAGCAAACTTTGAACATGTCCTGTAGTGATGTGTAAATTTATTTGGGTCTAATTTTCATTTCCATATATTGCTTCAGAAGTTGCCTATATTCATGTGATTTTTAACAGAATTATGCTTGATTTTTTCTATTAACTGACTAAAAATATGCTCTTCAAGTTTGATACATTATTAAAGAAAAATCATTTTATTGCAGTGTTATTTTTTTTTAGATGTCCAATACTTGAGCTAAGGCCATTGCATGGCATAGCAGGCATGCCACTGTCCCACTCACAACCCACACTACTTGACATGTTTGCATAGGCATTAAACCAATAAACAAATGGGAGCAGACCTACAATATGTACAGTATTTAGGGTAGCTCAATAAAAATTAGTCTGGGTACTAGGGACTGTTGACTATTTACTTGCCAACAGGGATTCAGTGTCGTGTCATCGCCCTAGCCAGTGCAGTTATTATTTCCTTTGTATTGTTCCTATGAAAGAGCTGCTTAATATGAACCAATGTGCAAAAATAGATTTTTTTCACGGGAAAGATGACCCAATTAGAACCACATTACCTCCACTAGTGAAGATTATTTTCATTATCAAGTTCATCTGTACCATGCAGATTAAATAATCCATCTGATAAATAAAAAATATAGACTCTGAGGGAGTAGGTTTACTAGAATCTCAAGTCTCTTTCCCTGATTCCTATCAATCAGGGAAATGTGACTTTTCGAAATTGGAAGGCGTCACTCCTGTATCTAAGGCAGTCAGTGCTATGATGTCTTACCTTTATCAGCATGACTAGGCAAGGCACCATGGAGAAAATGGCTAGGCATGATATTGCCAATGTCATGATGCTTTGCTGTTACAGGTTCCTAAATGTCCTGTTCCATATGTTTATGCTATAGACAACTTGAAAAGAGATCACAGATCAGGGAATCTTTCTTCATGCTTTGTTTAGCTTGAGCATGGAAATTGATCAAAGTGTCAGCATCATCAGTGATTATCTAAGCAGAAAAAACTTGCTTATCTTATGTTTGATATTTCTTTTTTCAGAATAAACAGAATGATTCAGCAAGGAAACATCCTGATTTCCCTAAGAAGCCGTTGAGCTCATACATGCTGTATTACATGGACAGAAAAGTGAAGATTCTTCAGGAGAATCCAGGAGCAAGTATGGTATGTTCTTCAACTTGTCAGTTATCCTTGTTTATTTAAATACTTTGTTCTATTTTGAAATTTCTTGTTTAAATACCTTGACTATATTACTTTTGTGTCTGTAATTGTATGACATTTACTATCTACAAATGAGTCTGAAGATTTGTTACATTGTCACATAGTAGCATAGCTCAGGGTGAAACACCTAGTAATTAATATCTCATAGAGGGGTTTTTTGAGCACAAAGTTTGCCAAAAGTATCTTCTCATGAAGTTGAGGGAATTTGGATTTACTTAAATCTATTATTTATTTATACAATAGGCCTAATCCTAATGTGACTGTTTATGACTGTAATGTGACTGACAAAATTTAGTGATAAATCCTCTTTTCAGATTGAAGTCACAAAGATCATAGCAGACAAATTCAAGGCATTGTCAGCAAAGAAGAGAGAAAAATATGATCGGTTGGCTGAACAGCTCCGAGCTGAATATCAAGAGAAGCTCAAGGAATTCTAGTAAGTGATGTATCTATATCTAGACTATAGAAATCTCTATTTTTTTGAATAAAATTTTTGGTGATATTTTGACTGCTTCCCATGCTTAGAAATGAACCTCTGTAAAATGTATTCTGGGAGGCTCAGCCTCATTTATGTGAAGCAAGTATTGCATAGCTAATGGAAAATTGAACATCCATAACTACTGCCTCTGTCTTTGCATGATGGTGCCCAGAGTTCTAGCTCCTCTACCACAGTGGTTTTCTCACTCTTTTGGTCATAGACACATGCATTGTAGGTTCATCTTTCAAATTGTCATTTTCACTGAAGATAACCTCTGGTTTGGCTCAATAGTGCAGACTCATCCATGAAATCACAAAGAATATTTTCTCTTCCTAAGAGCCAGTATGAGACTGCATGTTACCCACCCTGTTTTGATCCCTGTCCCCTTTCATTCATGATCCTTGTCCCTGGATCTGTCCCCTGTTTTGATTTCATAGCAACATTCATTATGGTGAAGACAGTTATATTTTATGAAGTAGTCATCATCATCACAGGTTAAAGAGGAGGGGAGCTACAGTATTTTGGCTTGTCCACCATGCCAGCATGTTGCCTTGAGCAAGAAGTAACCTTTTATTCTAAACCAAAACTAAGTTTGAAAACCAAGGAAAACGTAACCAGTGATCATTGACCTTAGCCAAAAGTCCTCTTATGTAATGATTTCCAGCTTTGTTAACAATAACCATGATTAAACATAATTACAGGTGTATCAATTTGAAGTGATAAAAATGACTATGACTATGAAAATTAAATACAGACCATGGGGATGTGATGAAAAGTACTATTGTCTGTTTCAGTCAATCTAAGAAATTGAAAAATAAAAACAGACCTTTCCCCTTTGCTTTTGCTTGTCCCTTACTCTCTCCATAAAAGCCTATATCCTATCAAATTTTCTCATGTTCTCAGATTCAAAATCTGTTAATGTATTATGAAGCTCTAGTAGGAAGAATGCAAGCTTATGCATTTTTTTGGCCATTCATTTCTTAGATTGCTTGAGACTGACAATAATATACTCTAATTGCAATATTGGATGAAACTGAATTTTCTCATGATAAATATACCTTCCTAGGTTTCCTAGCAAATGTTGACAGAAACAATGATCATGCCACCATGCACACATCAGGGCATCATTGTGCTCCATGCAATGGCAATCAAAGTGGAAAGGTCCAGTTGTAAAAAAGGGAGTTTAATTTGAAGATTGTTTTCATGCAGTAAGGCAAAACCACAGATTGTCCAAGTTGTGGCTTAAGAATATTAAAATTTGATATTGCAGGTAAAAATTGTCTTGAAGAATATAATTTGCATTTTTATGACAAAATTATGACTGAGTTAAAATAAAATTGAGTTGACCCATTGATATTAATCAAATCCCATCAGTATTTTTTGAGAGATGTATCATGGAGACCTCCATGGAAATGAGGTCAAACTGTCAGTTGCTGTCAAAATGGCTGTTTAAAAATTTAGTTCCATGTTCTCAAACAAGCATTTGAAAGTTGACTTTGGACATCCTTCTGGGAAAATGAAATTACCTCAAGAAGGAGGAATTCATACATTTCTTACTCATCCTGACTAGTCAGATTATGACCTTCACTTTGGGCATGTGGCCACCATGTTATTCTAATTCATGTACACTTACATGAAATAATTTTTTGGAATTTCAATTGCCACCAATTGTTGAAGTAGATGTTGAGTCCACATATGATTGATCTTTATGACTTCAGTGAGATGCACCCAGAGGAGAAACGAGGCACAAAGAGGAGCCATCTCCCTCCACCACCCAAGACTCCCTTCCAGGTGCAACCTTGATACCTTTGCACTCTTAAGCCAACATCCCTATTATTTCTCATGCAAATGCATTGTAACTGTCTAATTGACCAATTTATTGCCAGATATATCAAGCTGAAAAGCTGGAAAAAAATGCAGACCCAGGGATGACTCATGCAGAATTTCATGATCTGAGTCGAAGGATGTATGATGGCTTGAAGACAAAAAGAAAGGTGAAGTACATCATGAAAGCACGTGAAGGATTGGTGCAGTATGTGGTGAGTTCTCTCCTCTCATATGCTCAGTATCACCTGCTGTTGGTTGCCATTTTTTCAATGTTCCTTTTTATTTTCCTTTTCTTTGTAGAAAGAATTGTCAGTTCATAATGCTTTATTCCCTGAAGATGCCATTCCTTCCATCAAGAACATCCTGAATAGTGAGGAGCGAAAGATGTTGGAAGAGTGAGTCAATTTGCTAAGAATTTCTGTTGCTTTTGCTGAGACTTCTCAGATATGTCACAAAGAACAGATTCACCAAACTTATTTTATTTCAGAAGCAAAAATCCATGGGACTTTATGGTATGGAAGTATGGGAATGATATAGGGTGGACCTTGTAATCTGACCTTGTGGTATGACTGAGGTATGGGAGTGAAAATACGAAACAGAAATATGCAGATATGTTGGTGTGAGATCCTCTTCCCCTTTTCATTTCTGTCCCTACCATTTCTACCATTTATATTGTCCTATGTCCTGTCCTGTGTGTGACATACTCTTGTGGTCTGGCTATAACAAAAACTGTCATCCTTCATAGGTTTCAATTTTAATATGCATGCACAGGACTCAGCCTCATTTAGAGTGTCATGTCATCAAGAGCTGCCTTTTCTTGTTCAGCCTTTCTAATTGTTGACTGAGTAAGGGGTTGCACAAAGCCGTGTAGACAGGGTTGCTAACCATACTTGTGCAATGCCACATCTGGTGATCCTGGATGGTGTAGCATCCTCCCATGCCCAAAATCTACCTGCTTGCACAATCCACCTCTTGTTTCCAACATCATTCAAATACTCACTTCTGAACTAGAATTTTCCATCTTCTTTTTTTTTGCCTTCTGTTATTTATTGTCTCCCTCAAGTCTCTTGTTCTATAAGTTTTTGGCATTGATGACTTCAAATATGTTGTTACAAGTCATGTGAGTTCACAACTCATCATGAGATGTTATAGTAAGATTCTTTGTTTTCAAAATGTGCAGACATGGTTTCTTTGTTTCTTTTGTTCCAGATGGAAAGGAAAACCAGCCACTCCACCAAACTCAGGGTATTCCTATTTCTCCCGGATGATGTTGGACAATGAAGAGGTGAAGAAGTTGCCAAATAAGCAACGCATGCAAGAGATATCTAAGTTCTGGAAGGAGCTTAGTGATGAAGAAAGAGCCATCTACACCAACAGAGCTCTTCAGGTAGTCATGCTCCTTAAGGGACAATAAAAAGGATTAGGATGGTTTGTTGCCTAGAGGTCTGGATTGCTGATCACACTGGTGTACATTTGTTATTCTAAACCCTGTTTATATGGGTTCATTGCTACAGGCACTACCCCTGTAAGAACCCTTTTAAGCCAATAGAATGCATGGTATTACTGACTCTTAGTTGAGACTTCATGATCTGAACAAATTTATCATCCTCCTAACCTCAATAACTTGGAATTCCTAATGTTGTATTAATTTTTTTTTTCAATGTCCTGGGAGACTCCTTTTCGTGAAAGGAAATGGAAGTTCTTCCAGCCTCCTTCCCTGTATATATTACCCCAGTTTTCTCAAAAATTCTGGGGCAGAATTTTGCTAGAATTTCCTCGAAAAGGATGAATTAAATTTAAGTTAACTGTAATTGCCATGAAATATGTAGTTACCTGTTTAACCCTTTCTGGGCTGAGTTGTGGAATATGCTGCAAAAAAAATGCATTTTGAAATCATAGGGTAGTTATGGTTCATACAATAAGATACTAAAAGAATTTCACAAATTTATTTATTAATTTAAAAAATACAGACATGATGCCATATGGCATCATCTGCTTTGTCAAGATTTAGTGTAAAGCATCTGTATTTACTCACAGAAATTTTCCCAACTGATCATATTTTGAAAAACAAAGCCAAGCAACAAATCACAAAATACTTACCGCAAACAGTTCTTCAGTTGTTGAAAACAGTTCACATTCACAGATATATGTACTCTCAAAGTCTAAGTCAAACCACTTCAATGCACATATACATTCAAAAGGGCACTTCAAGCGCTATTTTTCAACTATAGAATTTTACTAATTCTCTTCACTAGATGGTTCTGGGGGCATTTTAAAAGCAATGATGCCATTTGGCATCATATGCTTAGAAAAGGTTAAATGGGTTTGTTCATGGGTGACACATCTAATAGTAGCTTTTTTCTTTACATAATTCATTATTATAATTTTATTTTTTATTCATGTCATGTCCTCTAAAAATGCTTATTATTCTGGTATTCTTTTTTGTGGTATATGTGCCTAGAACAGCCCTCTACTTGATAAATCTAACTGTTCATTCTCTTTAGTAAATGATCTGTAATTATGTACATTACTCATGATTGGTTTTGGTACTTGAGGAATTTTTGAATGAAACGTGCTCATACCATTTGTATCACCTGACTGTTAGAAATAATTTACATAGGGAACAGGATGAGAACACTTGAATGGGGAAGACTTCTACTACAGTAGGAATGCACTGATACCCACATGGCCAATATGTCAATAATGTTAACATTTTTCATTTCATAACATCTGAAGGATTGCAGGACACCAGTCACTCTCTTGCTTTATCCTCCTCAAAAGCAGCTCCTAGAGAAAGGAAAGGCTCAAGCTTCTTGATCTTTCTGCTATCAGCCATTCAGAAGAGACTGTTTGCAGAATCAGCAGTCAAATTACATTTACCCATAAAGACCTATGACCTCATTTTGGAGATTGGTGGCCTTCCTTCTTCAGAGGTGGTAAAATGAAAATTGTAAGAAGGATCAGTAAATCCACCATAGGGGTATGGTGCATCCCCTTCCTCTAGTTCCTGTCTTTGTCCATATCTTCACATAATCAAAATACCTGTTCATAGTGACAAAGCTTTGTACCCCTTGGTTTTGTGGACATTGTGCAGCTGAGAGAAGAGTACAAGTTGCTATATGCATCATACCTGGAATCGAAGGAAGAGACACTGGATGACTTGTTGATTCCCCCTCCAAGCAAGAAGAGCAAGACTACTGCAGCATCCAAGGAATCACATTTTCTGAAAACCCCAGAGTATTTCTATGCTTTTGCTAAAGGAGCCCAATTCAAGGAGGAGTTCCCAACTCTTTCGCCCCATGAACTCCGAATGCTTGTGCTAGAGCATTTTGCTAGTCTTTCCAACAAAAAGAAGGTGAACTTGCCAACTGATCCACTTTCATTTGACAGATGTGTAAAGATGTATTACAGAAAATGAAGGAGAAGGGGCATTTTTATATTGTTGATTACAGCTGAAGTATGAAGCCCTGGCTCGTGAACAGGTGAAAGAAACTGGGAGAAGGAAGGAGAGGAACCAGGGAGCTCTGAACCATGAAGATGGTCATCAACCACCTAAGTGAGTTCAGCCCCATTCCTTCACCTTCCTTTTTTATAGTGTCATGGATAATCAAGGCAAAAAATGAGTGAGAAAAAGGAGGAATAAGCAGAGGCATATGAGAGAAAATGCCTTAAGTAGTGTCTGTATGTTGAGAGGGGGATCTCTCTCAGTCTTTGCAACTATGTCTGTGTCACTCAAAGCCTTGCATAAGTGTCTTAGAAGAAAAAGTTGTGTAATTCTTATAAGTTCAAGTTTAAGGGTATGGACTTATAACTTTGAATGAAACTTTTTTTTATAGCACAGCCACTTGATGTTTGATACATATATATGTTTTTTGAAACTGCATTTCTTTCCTCATTCATAATTGTACAGTTATGGTTGAAGTATTTACACTGTTTCACTGTAAGAAGTCAAGAAAAAACAGTATGCAGGTTGATTCCCTCTACTTCTGAAGCCCTCATTTTGAAGTGTCAGTGAATGCAAGTGCATAATTGACACCTATTGCAGTAATAATTGTGTGGTAAACATTTTAGCATTTGTATGTACCCTTTACTAATCCAGTGAAGACAGTGCATATATGTATTTTCCTTTTTTTCTACTGTGCTGAAGAAGTGAACAATCTTGGAAAGTCCTTACTAAGGGTGCATGTTGTATGTAGGAGCTGATGATTCTAATTGCATTTCTGCCAGGTTGGATTGTTACCATTGTTACCATTACCAATATCCTATTACTCATATGATCTCTTTCTTTTCCAACCCAGTCCCTTAGATGGGCCTGCTCTTGTGATGTGTGGATATCTCCATTACAACTTCCAACCACTCCATTGTACTTACCATCTTGAGGCATCCTTTTCTACTCCCTTTCCTCTTTTACTCTTCATTTCCACTTTTTTTTTCTTCATCATCTATGTCAGTTATTCTCAGAAGACACAATAATGAGTGGGGCTTTTCCCAACTTGTTTCTTATTGCAGCTCTGGATGCATTTTGCTTGAAATTAGCATAAGCATTTCTCCTTTATTTAGTGCCTTTCATGTTGATTTCCTCCCCTGCAGCTCAGCACGGGGTCTGTTCATGGAAGAGTACAAAAAATCTCACCCAGAAGCTAGCAGAGAGACCTTACTGAAACAGTGGAAAGATTTGCAAGCCAAAGACAAGAAAGCATACAAAGAGAAATGGGAATCCCTCAGGTCTCAACTTTCAGCTGTTTTTTCACACTTTCTGGACCATGTGAGTTTCTCTTTTCTTTCCTTTAATGGGCTCATGGTGGTGTTATTTATATTTGATACAGATACCTGGTTTATTTATTTGGTGGCAGTTATTTCATGCAGATTTTCACCTGAAAATTATATTGCCCATTTAGCTTGAGATAGAACACCATCAGCCATTTTGAGGAAAAAATTTTTAGAAAAAATGAAAGCATAATTGAGATGGATGCTAGTGAAAGGAGGCCATGTTGTTAGTCTTTGAAATTAAAATTGGTTTAGTGGAAGTCACAAATCTGCTTCATATGCCTTTTGCATCATGGTTACAGCATGTAGGGCTAGCGCCAGTAACATAATTTCTTAGGAAACATTGTGGAAGCAAGCCTACTTCTAAGTTGAATGTAAGAGGAGGTGTGGTGCTTAGACAAAACAGCTCAGGGTGCTGTAAAGCCTCATGAACCTCCAGAAAAATGATAGTTTGGTAGCATTCAACATAGATTTCTAATTCAAATAGCCATATTGCAAATCAGTCAAATCTGAAATATGGTGAAGAACTACTATGAATAGGTTATCAAGATGGACTAAGTATAAGAGGTGCGACCATCAAGTTCCAGGACTGATTTTATTATAACAGTGAGGCTCACTTTACCAGCTACTGTTTGGGATCACCTTCAAAGTTGGACACACTTTACCCAGTGCCTCTGGAGGAGTTGGAAGCATGTCTGGAAGTCATCCTTTGGAATGCTGTGCAGCTGCTGCCACAGAGGTCTTGATGTTTTCAATGTTGTCAAAAATATGGTCCTTCAAGGAAAGCTTCAAATAATGGAACAAATAAAAAGTACAAGGGTATAGATTGGGAGAATAAGTTGGATGTTCAGTCACTCACATTTGATTCTTGGCCAGGTAGCCCTGCACTATCACTGCAGTGTGCGTGGGAACATTGTCAGTCAAAAGAAATCATTTCCCAAAAACCACATGCCAGGTCGGTGATCTCGAAAATTCATCCTGAGACACTGCAGAATTACTTTGTAGAAGTGTTGACTCTCTGTTTGTTCCTGTGGAACGAATTCATGATTCTCTATCCCCTCACTGTCAAAGACATATCTGACTTTACCACTTGAGCCTTTGGCTTGGGTGAGTTTGGGCCTTTCCATTTGACACTCTGCTGCTTGGTTTCCTTTGCCTTACTGGAAGCACTACAACTCATCACCAGCAATGATGGAAGTGCAGAAGCTGTTGTCCTTGGCTGCAGTGTCCAACAAATCTTGGCAAAGAGCATAGCATTTCTCCATCTGCTCCATTGTCTTGCAAGTTCATCCTCTTGGGATGAACTTTACAATGACCTTCCTAATGTTCAGGTCCTGAGTTAAGATCAGCTGACCTGTTTCCTTACCCAAGGCCAAAACCTTCAGAGTAATCTGACAATCTGCCAATACCAGTTGGCAAACCCAAGCATTGGCATCAGTGCAGCACAAGACAGGACAACCTTCAGATAGGTCATCCCCAACCTCTTCCCATCCATCAAAAAAATGTGCAAACCATTCAATCATTCTAGAACATGACACCACATCCTTGCCATAAACCATCTTGAGTAATTTGTGTGTCTTGGTTACTGTCTCCCTAAATTTGAAACAATACTTGATGTTGATTCGTTGCTCCATCCGTACCATTCATGCACTTGTGACAAACTGACTTGCAGGTCCATGCAGCAGAGTGCCGTGTGCATGTGTTGACATGTCAAGATATGTCAAAACAGAGCTTGCCAACAAAACTGTACATTCAGGCAAAGCTGGTCACTCCTGTCTGACTAGTCCACAACTTTCACAAAAAAATCTGTCCTGGAACTTAATAGTTACACCTCATATTTTTGGATGTCATCACCTATGTACCCCACACTTATTTACTGCATCTTGAACCTTGGCTCAATGAATGTTGTGCCAATGCAAGAATGAAACAGACGAAACAAGTGATTGTTATGACTTATGCTATTACAGTGAAAACTTGTTTACTCGAATCCTAATAAGTCAAAATTCCACTTATTTTGAAGTTCGATTGGTCTTGCTTGGTCCTGGTGGAATCCCATAGGACTCCATGTTAAATGCTCCATTTAACTTGAATTTGGTTATCTCGAATTTCCAAATAGCATTTCCACTCCCTGCAATGATTTTCTCACGGTTAACTCAAGTTCAGGGTGTGAAGGGGGGGGAAATTATCATTGTGGGACTTTTTAATTGTTTGTATAGGACAGATGATGAGAAACCCGTTCAGGAGGATGTTCTTTTGTTTCTATTGTTTTCTTATTCTGCTTCTCCCTCCTCCCACATAGATGCCTGTGGATTAAACTTGAGGATTAAAACTGGAAAGCTTCAGCCTATAAAAAGAAGCAACTTCCAGCATTCTCTGTCTGTCTATTGCTCTTGCTTCAAGCCAATCTAGTCATATTCTATTTCTTTTTTGCCATTGGTGTGGAATGAGCCCACTCGAGAGGAAACTGAAAACTTAGACACTTGAAGAGAAGGTGCACTTGTTTCGGACTGTCAAAGAAGGCTCAATGCCCTACCACCATCTTTGAATGATGCTAATAAAGCACTGTCGATTGTGAGAAAATTCCTCCTCTTGCAAGGGGAAGTGCCAGTCAACTTGTTCGAGGCAATTGGCAAATTGGAGGACTTCCACTTCTTGATTGCTAGTTTCTTTAAAAAGCAAATGAAGATCACTAATTACATGTCAGAAATGGGTAAAACCCAAAGAGCCCCAGATAAAAGGCTTTATAATAATTATTTTTGTACATGGAGAATTTAAGTTTTCCTCAAAATGAATAAAAACCAATTATAATGGGAAGGTCATTGCTCCATGAAATCAGATTTTTAAGGACAGAAAAATCTCCCTCTGTTTATATCCCTTAACGGGAGGATTTTTTTCATTGGGGGGGCAATTCCTGATAACTTAAACTTGGGATAACTTGAAACAATTTTTCCAGTCCCAAAAAGTTCGAGTTGGCAAGTTTTCACTGTATTTTATGGCAAAAGGCACCCAGAGTTAGTTACTATCAGCGTTGCATAACTTCTTGATCACCTTATGGAAGCAATGTGTCCCATGCTTCCTCCCTCCTTTCTTCTCTTCATACATGGCAAAACAAGATGTTCCTTGGTATACCACTATTCATTATTTACACAAAACAAGATGTTCCTTGGTATACCACTATTCATTATTTACACTTAATGAATATAATAATAATTAGCACAAATGTGAATGTATACCAATGTGAGACAGTCAGAATTCATTTTGATCTTGTTATTTCCTTTATTTCAGAATGAAGATGCAGGAGAGGAACAGGAATAGAAGGACTATACTTGACTGGTAGGTGAATCATGAGCCAGTATTGCATTCTGCACACTTTTGCCATGTGACACAAAAAAGGCCATTCACATGTGAGGGGCACAAATTTTGTAAACTTTTTTATATCGACCCCCAAGTACATCCCAAAGTATACCACATGGATTTTCTCAAAATACTCATCTTCAGCTAGATAATCTTTTTCTGTCATTTTTCCCATTCCTCATATCCCTCTTTAACACACTTTTGTGGACCTCAATATCAAGACAGGGAGGACATGTAAAAGGCTATAAACAAAATAGTTCAAAAGACAGCCAAAATAATGGTTCTAAGAGGAATATTAAAGATGAGTGAAAAGATGGGAAGAATCTGTTTTGCTGAAAGGTGAATATGTTGAAGAAATCTAAGTGAAATGAAGTTGCTGAGGTTTTTTCTCAGGCATTTACTTGAAAAAGTCTACATCTTTATTAGTGCCCCCTTGTATTATGTGATCCATCTGTATAAAGGAAAGGGTTGAAAGACAAAGACATATCAAAAGTGGTTCCCGGAGTGCATGGAGAGTTTTTTTGCTTGAATCCATGGTTGTTGCTGGGTTTTGCTTTAATGGGAAGTTGCAAATCTGCTGGGCAGCAAAGAATGAAGATTAATTCCCAGTATAACTTAGAACAAGTTTTGAGGCCAATTTTTTCCTAAAGAAAACCCTCATCTGTATAGATCAGAGACTCCAAAGGTATCTTTGCACCATGATGAGGCATTGAGCCACACTTCCTGGCAACTGCAGCCTCCTTAAGCCAGATGGAAGAAGCCACAGGAATAACAGCAATACCATTCATGGGCATTCCTATGAAGTCCCCAGATGCTGCACTGATGGACTTCGGTGCCTTTGGCCGGGAAATCAGTGACCTCACACTTCAGATGGTCTCTGGAAAGTGTGCTAGGAAAAGTGGTAGCATTTGGATCTCACAATGCATCAGAGGAGCTTGCTATCTTAGAAAGTTGAATGCAGAGTTATTGTCAAGAACCATGGGTGCCAGATAAAGCATAATAAGGAATGGAGGAGCTACTTAGACATGTAAATCTCTTATCAATTCATTTCCATAAAAGACAAACAGCCCTCCATAAATATTATGCAATAAGGTCATGTTATAATGGGATATGTGCAGTGAAGTTGGGTGAAAGCATGTCAAAGGAAAGATTCAATCTGAATAATATTAATGGACTCAGGAAAATGTTTCAGTCTAATTGCAGTTCTCTCCTTTCTTTTATTTTCTCAGATGCTGCTGTGGAAGGAATCAAGAAAGAAGTTGAAGCTGACCTTGATCTCCCCCCATTCTGTGCTTTAAAATTTTTTTTATTGTTTTTTATACTTAACTTGTTGAATGATGTTTTTGTGAATTTGCTTTTATCTATCTGACTCATTTGGTCACCAAGACTGAATTTATTGAGTTTTGCAACATATGAGAGGATCAAGGTAATTAGATCTTGCAAAAGGACTGAAGTGTAGGTTGCTTACAGTATAGTACTGTATTGTAGGAGAATCATTTTTGTGATTAATGGAACCTGTATTTTCAGCTTCAATTCACCAATTATCTTGCAGGCTCTCTCTGTACTTAGGTTGGATGTCTTTGTAACCTTATGACATTTCAGGTTTTTTTTGCCTAAAATTACGTCTTCATGACATATGAGTTCTCCCAGAATCTCTCCTGCATTCATGTAAGATTTCTCAAGCAGCAAACATTGATATACCTTTATGGTAATTATTTTTTGAGAGAGAGAGTAAGAAGCCTGTGTCTTTCGTCTGTCTTCTAATTGCACTCCAGTGTTCAGTATTGGAAATGCAGTGTGCAGTTAAATTTTGAGGGATTCTCATGGTAAAGAACTGGATAGCTATGCACAGATCCTACAATCTAAGTGGTCTTATAGTATATTGTAATATACTGCATTTTTGGGTTGTTCCCAAAGTGTGTACTGAAATGGAATTCCTGCACAATTCAAGAGAAAATTTTCAGTGAAAAGGAACTTGTTTTGCAGTGATTGCATTTGGAAGTTTTCTGTTGGAAGCCTTTTTCAGAATTTGATATGGTATCTGTACATGATGTGGTATCATTAAGGTTCCTATGCAATGGTATGGTCTTTTCTACATGCATTGTTTCTCATGAGGATGTTCCTAATGAGCAAATGATTGAGATGTGACCTTCCTTGAGTTTAAAGGAATGTGTCCATGGAATCACTTTCTCACAAGAGGAATAAATTGAAAGAAAAAAAACTACCAGACTACATGATTTCTGCTTGTGAGATGTGCTACAGAGCATGGAGTGTCAGAACTCCTGAAACTGGTGTCACACTGCTACCTGAATTTTTATAGGCATCGCAGCGCGACTGCATGCAGCCTCTTGCATGTATTCATTCCGGCCGGCCGCAGTCAATATTTCAGCCAAGGGTCGGCAAAAATTAATAATTTTTTTTTCAAGCATAATGGCATCGGGCTTGCGTGCTTGGTACTGGATAATCAAAGAAGCATTTCTGAGAATGAATCCGGCCCTAGTCATTGGTTTACCGATCTATGACTACTGGGTATGTTGGTAAGATAACTTCTTCGTGCGGTTAGACGGTAAAGCGCATCTTCTCTTAGTGGATCGAAATTTATTTAACGTTATAGTGCTTAACAGTGGATTCTCCAGAGGGGAAGGAAAAAAAAAAACATGGAAGGAATATCACTTCGTGCTATACTTACTAGTTTGCTCTGGAAGCATTCCTATGGAATCGTGCAACGACGAGAAAAGTCAGTGCCCCGAGGCGTTTGAGACTGTAGATTCCGTTGAGAAAAAATGACCAAATCGCGTCAAGGATGAACGCCTCGTCAGATGTTAAACGCCCGGCTCTTGAGCCTGCTTTGGGAATGGAAAAAGTAAGGAATCGGCCCTGTTATGAGGGTCTAGGGTATGGAAGGGAATCTGCTTGGGAACCTTTCATCCCTTCGTTCTGTTTCTAATAGACGCAAAAGTAAAGCAATGGGCTTCCCAGTGGGACAGGATGGACACAGTTGCCAGAAATAAAAAATTCTGGAGTCTCAACTACAAAAGTTGCCACGTTGAAACCTAGCAGGATGGTTTAACTTTTTTTTCCAGAGTCACACCTTCATTTTGGATGGAATCGACAAGGAGCTACCGACTGAAAAGTGATTTTCCGCATTATTTCACCGATCCACTGATCCTGACCCGGTTTCTCCCGGGAACTCCACCGATTCTGTTCTCTTTCGTTTCGTCTGCAGGTTTAACGGCTGCGAACTCGACGAAAGCGATTAAAATGCCACCCTAAAATTAAAAAGAAATACGTAGTAAAAATATATTCGTAGGTGGATGTGCACGAGTGCTCCACTCGAGTGCTAACACTTTTCGGGTCGCATTTTAACAGGTCACATTTTTCCAGCAGGATGGAGAAGCAGACGGTTCTTTGAGAAGCACAATTCCTGCTCCCTCGAGCAGGAATTGTGCTAGATCCCAATTTCTTCTTAAATGCTCTGTGCTTCAAATGACACAAGGGGGTTAAAAAAAAAGGAGAAAATCCAGTGGTGTACTAGAGGCCTTCCAAAACGAGGGCTATCCTTCCTGGAACTTCTCAAGGATAAGCCTTCGGACGTGCAAGAGGAACCAACAGAAAGACTCGGAAAGTGTCCTGAAAAGTATTTGCACGCGTGAACCCCACCCCATGAAAGGACCTTTATTTCTTCTAGATTGTGGCCTTCTGATCCCTTTCCTCGAATTTCCCGGTCTTGAACTCGCCCGAAGATGAAAGAAAAGAAAGAATCAGTGGAGTTCCTGGGAAAAGCTGCATCAGAATCGGTGAAAAAGTGAAGAAAATGGGTTTTCGGTCGGTGGCTTCGTCTCGGTTCTCTTCAAAATGAAGTGAATGTGGCCCCGTAGTCCCGTTTTCTTCCACCGTCCTGCAAAGTTTCAACTCGGAAGCTTTTGGAGTTATGCCTCCGGTATTTTTTTTTTTCGCTTTGGGAATAGACATCGTCTCTCTTCTGCAAAAGACAGAAAAAATGGAGGGAGAGTCCGTCGATTCGGAGTCGATGGGACCGGGCGAATCGATTCCAATTCTCCGAAATTGACCCTACGAGAAAATTTATTAAAAAAAAAAGAGTCGACGAGACGTGTTGGATTGTGGATTTTTGGATCCTCGGGGAGCGTTCGCATCCGATTCCCGGGAGGGAACACCACCGAGTCGATCGTCTCGCATTTATTGAAGTCGTGAGGGCGATAGCCAGGCGGGAACGTGGGAACGTTTCTTCGTTTCTCGTCGCCGAACGCGTTCTGTTTTGATCGTATTTCGTCCGGAACGGATTTCGTCCACCTTTCTTGCGATGCTTGCGCACCCATCCGAATCAAAAACGTATTCGGTCGTACGTCTGTGAAGCGTGATTTTATCGTCTTTTGAAAGGTAGAACTTTTTGTGATTCGTTTTTGATTTCCTCGTCCTCGTGCGTCGGGCAGCGGAACGGTCCGTCCCCTTTACCCGCGCGGACGAGAGAAGGAAGAGAGGAAAAGTAAGGGCTTCGGATGAAAATCGTTTTCGTTCGTCGCGATCGCCGTGCCGAACTTCGAGTCGAACGCGACCGAATGGCAATCGGTAATCGAAGTTCGTTCGGAGACGTGAAAAAGTCGGAGAGCGAATCCACGCGACACGGGATTTTTTCGTGCGGTCTTTTCCGTCTCTCCGCCGGGAACGAGCGGTGAGCTCGAGGCGAGTCGGATTTCGACACCGGACGATCCGACTCGACGACCTTCCCTTCGGAGAAATCCTTTATGAAACATTCACGAGGGAAGGAATCCACGGAGCCGCGGAAGCCGACGCTCGGACGGACGGTGGCCCTCTGCGTATCTCGAGCGGCCCTTCGACCGCGATCTCGGTCGACTCCGGGAACGATCCGGGGAGGAAATGGGTCGCACGAGAACGGTAGCGCCGTCGCGGTACGTTTTATCGGGCATCGCGACGCATCGACGGACCGATGAGCGGCCGGAGGAAAACGTTCGACTTCGCAAATGACGAGTGGGTGATGTTGGGGCCCCAGGGAACTCTCAAAACGGAGATGCCCCCCTCCCCCCCCCCCCCCCAACCTCTTTTCACTTTCGCCGACTTCTGGTTCTCTCTCTCTCTTACAGTACACGAACCGTGGTGAACGTACCCATAGAAGAAAACTGAAATAAGATTTGACCTCACCTCGACCCAGAAGTGACATCGCGAGAAACGTTCTCTCGACAATTATTTAGGAATCACCTGGAACCTCTCGATCGAAACGTGGTCCTCCGATCGTGCGATTTGGCTCCCTGTACGTCCTTCTCCGCTTCTATTAGCATTCCTTCACTTCCTCTTTTTTTATCATCTCGAGTCTCGTTTAAGTTGTTTATTGTCTTTTTTTTTATCTTCTGGAGTGTTTACGCCTCGTTACGAGGACCATCGGCATTCCTCGTCGACCGAACTCTCCGCGTGCGTTCTATCGTCCTCCGCTTCGCTCCCTTCCGTCCGGAACGAACACGATCGTGTTGGGACCGTCGGGGGAGCCGTAGCCTCACCCCTTGGGAGCCGTAGCCTCACCTCTTGGGAGCCGTAGCCTCACCCCTTCCGCTTCCGCTCGCTCGCTCGTCTTCCTCTCGGAAACGAGTGGCGGGTCGGAGAGCCTCGTGCGTTGCGCCTCGAACGACGCGACTCGGAAGTTTCCCGTCCCCGTGGGAACTCGCGAGAGGGTGAGGCCGAGGAGGAGAAATCGCCGGACTCCACACGTCTTCTTCCTCTTCCGTTCGGGAACCGATCGCATCTCCACCCGTTCCGACTCGGAAGCATTCGCTGCGAGGGGCGAGCCGAGCGAAAGCGTCGAATGACGCCACTCCGCACCCGAGGGGGGCTTCAGGTGGATCGGCACCTCGTCGCTTAAAAAAAGGTTCAATTAAATAAGTTTGTGCGAGAAAAATAAAGGACGAGAACGCATCCGCAGAGACCAGAGTTGGCCCGAGTACGGCCCGCGGGCCGGATACCACGTAACGTTTTTCGCATTCAAGTAAATAAAATTCACGTAAGATGCTGTCGTAAGTGTACTTTTTATTGCGTTTCTCGTTTGTTGAAATTTAGAAATAAAGTAGAGAATTAATGCATTTGGCTCTCCAACCTGCACCATTCTATTTATTTCGGATGCCCCAGACAAACGTGTCGTTCAGAAACCTACAGACTTCTATGGAGATTTCAACGTAGTTCTATTGAATTGAACAGACCACTCGCTGCGCTTGGATAGGACTCTAAACAGAATGGAATGTCCGAGGGTAAGGGGCTAGGATACTACCACGTCGGTATGATGCTGGTATATAGGCATGATAGTGCCAAGTGGCGGCTTGTGGACGAAAAATTTGAGGTGGCCTACGCGTCGTCTTCACGATTAGCAAGAATTCATCGTCGTGTTAACGGGAACACGAAGCACGAAAGGTGTTTTTAGGTCAATCTGGTCGCCTGATGAAGGGTGACGTCATCGATGACGTCACTCGTTCCGCAACCCTTCTCGTCCGCTCAGGAACGGGTAGCCAAAACTTTCTCATGATAGCGACTAACGATGTTACTAATAATATGATTATTTCTTCCCTCCTAGAAGGCCTTTCAACCGATGGAGTTCACGAAGGTAAAAACACGCTTTGGACGTGGGGATGGGAGACGAAAGCAGGTTTTTGTCTCATCCAAGGTCATGTGGGCATCTACTGACGAAACCGATTCACACGGAGTCCGTCATTTGCTTAGTCTTGCTTTCGGTGAGAAATTGAGCAAAAATAAAATTGCTCCTGTATAAAAATGCTTTCTGGTTTGGGCGCCGCTCATTGCACTAGATCGGCTGAACCCATGAGACTTTTCTCATAGAAGAAACAAAGTCGCCGTCACGGTATATTGCATTCTAAAGTTTTGAGGGGAGATGTAGTTGCATCACCTCGATGTTGTCCTCGATAGGACATTTCCGAGGTCAGTGAGAGCGAAGATAGCGGAAAATCTTTCGGAAAATACGATCACCAATCTCAATAATAGTTTGTGATCACGAGCCGTATTTACGCCTCGAGAATCTCAATTTCGGTCAGGCCACGAAAGACCCTGGCGTCCCGTAGGGGAGAAAACGAAAAAGGAAGAAATATCTTGCGACACTCGCCGGTCTCCACCTAGCGGAGAGAGAAGGAACCACGTGGAGGCTGGTCTCCTATCCCCAACATGGCGTCTTTGGTTTCTGAGGAGAGGGATGTGTCGGAGAAGTTCACGTATCCATGCCTTCTGGAGCTGGTTTCAGCATTAGCCTACGTTGTCATTCGTTCTCAGGAGTGACTTCTTCCACGAAGATATCGTACACCTACTTCACGAACTCATGGAATGTGTCTTTAGCTAGATTCCGGAAACTCGTGGCCCTTGGAACGATTTTACTATTTTCAGGACATGGAACGTGATTGTGTCCAATATTTCTTTTCAAGTACATGCCTAGCCTAGGCTTTAGGCCCTGTTGAACGATTGGCGGAAGCCTATTTTGCTGGGGAGAGGAGAGACGGATGAATTTTGACCGATCATTGCCTGCATCATAACCTTTAACAGTGGTCAAGGACTAGTGTAATGGAGCAGTCATTATGCTTTGTAGGCCTACAAAGCTTTGAATCGGAGTTCCCAAAGGGAATGGAAAGTTTAGAAACCCCATTCCCTGCAGTGTGTGGTGAACATTTGCAACGCAAAGGGAAAGTGAGTGAAGGTATTGTGACTCTGTCCAACTACAGACTTCTCATCCATTCCCCATCCACAACTCTCAGCATTCCGGTTGGACTCATTGAGCAAGTCGAAACACGTGATATCTTCTTTCTCCACATTCACTGCAAGGATGGACGATCTGTCAGGTAGGCCTTTGGCTGAGATCAAACTTACGACAGATTTAACCCTGTGATGAAACAGGCAGCTCTTTCCATTCCCATTCAGTGTGGATTCTCTGAAACTGCCTATCACTCTACATAGCTTCATCTCTTCCAACTTATGCTTTGAAGTCTTCTATCAGCTAAATAAGATCATTGTTTAGGATCCCATCTGGGGCCTCCATTGGTATTCCTTCGTCTTGTGCACACTGAAATTCTGTGAACGCTGCTCATGAATCTCGACTTCATTATGTGAACCCTACTTTCCAACGAGGATTGATCCTTCTCTCGCATGTTTGACGTGGAATGCCCTAGGAGGATGAATGTCCAGTAGACCTTGTTGCCTGCACATAAAAGAGATAGAAGTACTCCTACAATTGCCTTTTTCCTTCTAGTCAGACATTACCCTAACATCTGTGAACTTTATCAACTTTGGTGTACCCAAATATCTATCCCTTCATGAAGTTGCCCAGGTTTAACTTGTCAACAGCAATCCCCTCTCACATTTTCACAAGCACAAAAAACCTAACTCTGTCATCTGTTGAACTTGTGAAACTAAGGAAAATCTGTCATTGGCCTGCAAGGGAACTGAAACTGGAAGGAATTTACTAGTTTGTGTTTAGGGTGACATTCTCCTCATCCCTATTACAGTGTTTCTGAAATGACTTTAACCCCCGTTAACATGGGGTTCATACTTTTCAATGGACCTTGTTGGTGCTCAGCAAAGTAGTACTTATAGATGTTGCTTCAAGCAATAGAAGCATAATCTAGTGCTCAATCTTGCTGTAAGACAGTGGTCAGTGACCAGTGTTGGAGTTGAAAAAGTATTGTGTAAAGTATATGGCAAAATCATATATTTCTGCTCAATATAAAGTGACTAGTTACATTTTAACAGGCTTGATTGAAGATAGTTATTTCAATAATAAAAACCTTAGCACTCGTTACAGAAGTGCTTTCCAGGCGAATATGCTCGGTGTCATTTCCTCTGTATCATTTGAGGTTTTCTTTTCCATATTTTCCTTTCACTCAGAAAATATCTTTATGAGTGAAAATCTCAATCCCACGATGAAGTCCGTCACCCATCTTCTGTACCAGGGAGGGGGGGGGAGAGAGGACACTCATTATGTCCTTTCAAGTCCCTATATTTACTTGTCTTTTCCATTTTTTCATGATCCCTGCTGCCAAATGGTACAGATTTGGCCCGAGTCGATATGAATTCCCACAGTATTTTTTATTTTTCTTATTATACAATTCTTACTTTCTGTTTATGCAAACAGTGTCATACTCAATATAGGATCTTACAACCTGACCCATTTACACCTCTACCGTTGTGCTGCTTGTGAAACTTATTAGCACATCATTAGTTATGATGATAAAGGCAAAATGTCTCTCACTTCACTGCAGGCAACAGTGTCATGGAATGGAGGTGGGGTTAAAGTCAATCCAGAAACATTGTACATCCCTTGCACTATCACTTTCATCTCATCTGAGATTGGGAAGGTGATACAGGCTACAGTGCAGCCTGCCTATATAAGCTTAAACCTGTTCATACAGAATCAGAAGTGGGATTCTCATAGTTCCGATTCACCAAAGAATGACAGTCCGTGATCCGGATAAGGCCCTTCTATCATCTCACCTGTAGTATGACACTTCTGCCATTCAGTATGCTACAGGAATGGGGCTTCTGCCTAATTGCAGAAATCAGTGTGCCTACTTGTACCTGCTTGCCGTTATGTGGAGCAGCACGTTCCACATTAAGTGTGGAAATCCTACTGCAGCGCATGATCACTCCCTTTCCCATGAGGGAGAACAGCACTCACTCTTAAAGTGACAGTGTAGGTTGTAGTATGTACACGTACAACACCCACAATCTGTTTGCAATTATGGGCTCTTACAGTGTGTTCAGCACCAAGCCAGGTTTGCACAAGACAAAGGAGTACCACCTTGCTGAAGAATCTATCCAAGTCTGATTTTTGTTTGACTCATTGGCACTGAGCTCACCTTCATGGATATGGAAGTCAACAGAAATCTGTGTGAATATGAATAAAAAAATTAAAAAACCTCTAATGGATAATTTAGGTTTCTTATATGGTGAAAAGGTGAAGGAAATACCTTTTTTAAAAATAGCTATTCACTGGTAGTGTGAATCACCTATTTTCAGACAGTACCTAGAATTACACTGTGTAAATATGCAGTGTTACCAAACTATGAATTTGTGAGGTCGCCCTCAGAAGCAGTACTTCCTAACAAGGAATGAATGTGCTATTGAGTGAAAGACATGCATTGGCCATGATCACTTTGCACAATTTCAAAGTATTGGTCTGAAGTAAGTGCTATATCATGAACAGAAGAAATTCAAGAAAATGAAGGAGACAACCTTACTTGAGAAGGGCTTCACATGAGATATTGATTTCTGCATTGAATTCTTATTCCACAGGAAAATAAGTTAATTTAGAGTACTGCTACATTGGATGTGCATGCTTTGAGAGGTTATAGATTTACTCCTGGTGTCTCCCAATTATGAGATTGGACATTCTCACAGTTGGCACCATTGGAAGCTAGAAGGTTTGAAGGCCATATTAAACTTATATGTACTCATATTGTGATCCCAGTCATAAGTTCGCTGTTATGTCATAGATGCTTTTACCCTAATCTCAGGGGTCAAGGAACTTTTTTGGCCATGTGAGCCATATTAAGATTAGCTAAGTGTTCACATGTCAAATATTTTCAAAATGGCATAAATTTCTCTTAAGTTGGTAATAGATGTGCATTCCTTGATACATGAGAAAAATGAGGAACAACCATGATTTTTAGCCATGACTCATGAGCCATAGCTTCACAACTCCTGGCCCATCTAAAAGGAATTATGGATTTCTGTGAAATTGAAGATGAAGGAGCTTCAACTTTCCTTTACTTTAATTGCATATGATGCTTGAATGTAATTGATCTTACCTTTCTGTTCTTGCAGGCTAACATTTGAGCGGAATGAAAGTTGTCAAGACTGGTGTAGAGTCCTGTCATCGACAATATCAGGTCCCCGGGCTCTTCAGGACATCTTTGCATTCCACTTCTATGAAGCATGTCAAGAAGAATCCCCAGATGACCTCCATGGAGTTTTTACTCTCAACAGCAACAGCCTTCCATGTGCTGATTACCTCACCAATCTTCAATCTGAGGTAGATGATGAGCATCAAGTGTTCCCTTGTATGGAAGAGAGCAGCTTCCAGTGCCAAATTTGGGTGATTTCATATCATTGCCTGAGAGCTGCTTAAGCTGGGTAGTTCAGAGTGTCTTACAAATTGCAGTGTGGATGAGCTTGTACACCGATATGGAAGTATGGCTTCTGATTGGTTGGATTGATAATAGTTTAGTGGTGAGAAATAGATTATTGAATTTCTTGATTGAAGTTTACTTGAGTTGTGATTTTCTTCAAATTCCTGAGTTTTGAAGGATGGAGGTTTTCTTATTAGGAATCGCACTTCATTCCTTTGTCACAAAAAATACCTTGGTTTGCTTGGATTGTTTCATCTCATTCTGTTCTCTTGTAACCTCTGAAGTCTTTCCTATTTATGTACAGGGTTATTGTAAAAGTAGTATACAATTTCAAAATTTATTGTGATCAAACTTTCTGATACTAAAATAATAATAATGTCAATGGAAACAGTAACTCACAAAGGGTTTTTCTTTCTGATTGTAGATGTTCAATATGAGCTCTGTGGGAAACCTTGACACTATCCAAACAATATTCAAACTCTTTCCACACTTTCCATGAGGTATCTTGGTCAGTGGATAATATGGCTCAATGAATCTAATTTTTCAGGTCATCAAGATTAGATGGCAGGGGAGGGACATATACATGATCTTTAATAAAGCCCCATTAAAAAAAGTCCATTGGTGTCAGATCAGGTGATCTGGTAGGCCATGGTTTTGGACCTCCACAGCCAGGTCGCTTTTCATTAGGAAACTGGTTACAGACCTGTGGAAGTGTGGTGGTGCTCCATCTTGTTGCTGTTACTGTTAGTTACTGTTTCCATTGATATAATTATTATTTTTGTATCAGAAATAGTTTGATCACAATAAATTTTTGAAATTTTACTGTATACTTCTTTTATAATAATCCTGTATAAGGGATTAGATTCCAATCAGAGTTGGTTATCCACATTTATATTGTAGAAGAAAAAAAGAAGCTCTTCATCTTGATCATTTTCTGTGGGTATGAGAAAAACTAAAAAAATATATTAGGAATGAATATACAGGTTTATTCCATGGGTGTTTTATTATTTATAAACTTTTATTTGAAGCATTACTATAGCAAAAGTAAGCAATAGACAGCCAAAATTAAAGAAGTGGTAATACATGAATCATATTGCTCATCGTCAATGCCATTAAGTTCAGACTTGCCTATGTCTCTGTCTGTGCCTGAGTCTGATGCAAGTATCACATCTGGATTCATGACAGTGTTAATTATATCCTCCAGAGGACACCTTCATGAAGCAAAAGTAGAGACTAGGCTCCACCTAAAAGAAAAACACCTTAAAGCAGATTTTTAAATGAATTTAATAAAAGACAACATCACATAAAGAATAAAACATATGAGCAAATGGGAATCAATTAATTGAATGGTTTCAGATCATCTTTGAAATGACAGGATGCATGTGATAGGAATTTATTTCTGTGCTTTGCTCCTTTTTCATGTGAATATACCCTATACTGCACCTAATTTTATGCATCATGCTTATGTGTATCACCACATGCTTTCTATTTCCAGCTACTGGGAATGTTGACTGGTTGTGAATGGTATAGAAAGTGAAATTCAGTATCATTTGTTATAAAGCTGTGCTTAAGAAATGATTTTTGCTTTTTCCAGAGTTTAATGTGCAACTAATGCTTTTCATTGTGTCAAGTGAATAGTCATTCCATACGATGTGACTTTGCATTTGTGTTGTGGCTCTGAATGAGAAGTTTTCTGAAGATTGCTCTCTAGAAAATGGATTAGATGAGGTTATGGAATGTGCACATTTATGACTCAAAGAACTTGTACCCATTGTTAAAAATCAGTCAAATTCACTGTTGAGAGGTTAATCATTTTTTCCAATCACTGGTACTCGTTTTGTCTAAGGTGAAGACCTCTCTTGGCATTGTAATATATGTGAGTTGGTAGGTACTGGAGAATTAGTACTTGTACTGGTCCACTTTTTTGTTGAGAACTTGTAAATGGATTATGACTAAATGTGGCCAAAATTTTGTACATGTTTGCTAACATGTGATCTTATCCATACTTAACAAATTCTACCAGCAGCTCCAAGGGCTTGCCTGAGGCTAAGTTGGTTTTTCCATGGTTGCACCAATTGCTTGCAGGGGAGAGTTTGTACTTTTTTTTTCAATGTAATCCATTGCATATCATTCTGATTATACTCAGCAAAACTCAGTCATAGGAAACTATTAAATTCTGCATTTGTGATTATTTAGTTTTGTTCCACAGACCATTCAGTTTTTTGTGTATGGTCTATGATTGGCTTTGATCTCTTTTATACCAACATGAATGAGACCCCTCATTGATGCTAGAATTACAGGACTGATAACATTTTCAAGTGAACCTTCTACTCAGACTGATTTTCTTTTCATTTCCCAGATGGAGAGAATGGGATTTGACCTGGAAGGAGCATGGAGGATAAGTCCAGTAAACAAGAACTATGCCATATGTTCCACATATCCTGAGCATCTCTTAGTGCCCTTCTGCATCACAGATGCTGTCTTGGAGAAGGTGGCACATTTCCGCAGCTCAGGACGTATTCCTGCTGTGGTGTGGAGGTGGGAACAATAGATCCTTCTCTTGGTCCTTAATTTTGCTGCATGCACTTTTGCTACACACTTTCCAGGAATTGCTGAAGTCTTAATTTCATTTGAAAGGCACCTCTTTCAAATTGTACTGCAGCCACATTCATCGAGGGTTGCTTGCACTCTCTAGCAACTTGGAATAATAATTCAGACTGTAAGGTTACCTGAGAGCAATGTCATTCAGCAACATATTTCTGGGAATTGCATATTGTTGCTTGTTGACCACCTGGTATTACGTGCATTCCTTGAAATTATTTGGAATCTCTGGTGTGAATGCAGGCATAAAGGGAATGGTGCAGTGTTGGCAAGATGTAGCCAGCCAGAGGTGGGATTGCTTGGATGGAGATCAAATGAAGATGAGTCCCTCATCAAGGCAATTGCAGATGCATGTGCATGGAACACACCTCTAGAACCCAGCCCTGGAGGAGAGAGGCAGAAGAGCTCTAGTGAGAGTTCTACTTCCACAGATGAGCTAGTCAATGGATATGCTACCCTCAAGGATGCAAACATCTCTGCTCAGGTCAGATAACTCTTTAACCTGCTAAATCTCTCCTATTACTCCCTCTGTCTTCCCCCAACAATGTGTGTCATGAATGAATGACTTCTGCAGAAGGTCCAGATTGTGGATGCACGATCATATGCAACAGCAGTGGCAAACCGTGCACGAGGAGGAGGATGTGAATGCCAGGAATACTATCCTAATTGTGAAGTAACTTTCATGAACCTGGCCAACATCCATTCAATTCGAAAGAGCTTCATTTCCCTCAGGAGTGTCTGCTCCCTTCCACCAGATCATGGGAGGTGGGTGTGACACTTGTGGGTATCACAGATAAGGTTTCTCTGCCCTCTTGGGTCTTGACATTGATGACCCTCTATTGTAGTTGGTGGAGTCAGCTGGAAAACAGCAGGTGGCTGCATCATATTGCAGGACTCTTGAAGGCAGCCCACTCCGTGGCCCAGTTTTTGAATGTGGACAGGACTCCAGTTGTTGTTCATTGCTCAGATGGCTGGGATCGAACCCCCCAGATCATCTCCTTGGCTGAACTCATTCTTGATCCATACTACCGTACACTTGAGGTATCCAAATCTTCTTCTAATAGTCCAGAGATTTGTTCCAGCAATTAAATTGTCATTCACATTCAAGAATTAATTATTATCATGGTATGCTGTAATATTTTCTCCACAGGGCTTCCAGGTCCTGGTTGAGAGGGAATGGCTTGAGTATGGGCACAAATTTGGTGATCGCTGTGGTTCTGGATTTGGAGCAGAAGATGGAAATGAAAGATGTCCTGTATTCCTTCAGTGGTTGGATTGTGTCCATCAGCTCATGCATCAATTCCCAACTACCTTCCAATTCAATCTTGTCCATCTAGTTAGTTCTACCTCATCCTGGTTAGAAGGTTCATTCCAGAAACTCAAGAGTACAGAATAAAAATGGGCCATGAATCCATTCCTGTCTAGGAAAAACTCCTGGAGCATGTCTACTCCAATTTATTCGGAACATTCCTCTTCAATTCTGCTCGAGAGAGGAAGGAGCAACAATGCCCTGAAAAAACATATTCTGTTTGGGCATATGTCCGGGCCCAAACCTATCTCTTCCTCAATCATCTCTATGTGCCGGATAATACAGTGAGTGGTCTGATTTGTGAGTCTCTTAGGTTAAGAGATGCTAAGTCATATGGGCCTGCATTGCCATTTCTCTTATTTCCAGGTGCTCAACCCCTCGTGCAATGTTCGAGATATGGTGTTCTGGTCAGCCGTGTATCTTTCTAGCCAGAATGACAAGTATAAGTCCCAAGTGGACATAAATCCCCCCCTACCAGGTTTGGCATCTGACTTGACTCTGGATTCCAAAGTTGTGTGAGTTTCCTACTTCCAGGATCTGTTGAACCCCTAAAGTTGACTTTTGAGAGATGCTTAATCCAGATGCATTGGACATGGAAGTAGGCAAGGGGGTCAAGGACCTGATGAGGAAGAGCAGGAGGAGAAAGAGAGTCCTGGGAACCAGGAAGTGGTCATGAATGGAGTGGGTCATCGGCAAAGCAGCCAAACAGATGATGAAGAAGAAGAGGAAGAGGAGGCAGGTGGGAGGAATGCTGAGAGTGAAAAGATGTCCACAAACACCCTGGTGCCTGGCTCTGCTGTGATAAACCAAGTGGACAACAGTCATTGTGTGGTGTGCATGAATCGCAAGATTGTGGAATGCCACAATCATGGAGTGTCTCGGCCTCCAAGTTCGGGTTTCCCTGCGACTCCCTGTGAAGAGAAACTCCTGCCAGCTGGGGGAAACCTCAGTAGAGAGGTCACTGAGTTACTCAGGAGGATACATTTGGAGCCAGAAGGGAATCACCCACATGATGTCATTCAGAGGCGACTCAGAGACATCATTGCCTCTCATCAGGTGACTAGAAGATTCTCCCCCCTTCTCTTACCTCTATTCCTTTGATGCTGAAGGTGGAATTTGATTACTGGATTTACACAATTTGAAATTAACCATTCCAGATGGAGTTGGCAGTCCTTAGACGAGACTTGTACATGACTCGACTAGCCTTGTGTCAGCAAGTTTGTCATCGATGCCATAGACATGGTCCTGAAGCTGTAAGTTCTTTTAGCCCATTCGCTGATACTGGGACATACCTTGTCCCATTGCTAATGTTCTGTAAATAGTTCACCTGTACATAGGTATAGTTTGGCCCTCATGTGATTCTGGAACATAGCCTATCCCACTAAGTTTTTTCTTGCAAATATATGATGTTATGAATACTGCTCTATTTTCGTTTTCAAACATATATTTTTTCACATATACATTTATTTTAAATGTTTCCATTTCACAAAAATTGTTACTGAAAGAGTTAATCTGTCATTTTGATGTGTGAAAGATTCTCAATACTGCAGTACTTTATGATACTGGTGAGGTGGTGCCAGGGTGTTGGTATGCATCATTGCATATACCCAGGACTGAAAGGAAGGGATAGGATCTGTTGGCTGTATTTTTTTAATGTTTTATAAACATGAAACCAAGGACCCCTGTCTTCTCCACTGGGTGAAATTTTTGGTGATATTGTTGCCTAAATTTGATTACAGCCAGAATCCCTATAATGTATTTTTTGAGGTTTTCATGCATGATATTCCATGGTTTTCATGTTGTGGAAATAATATTGAAACCTGAAGGCAGTATCATCACTGGAAAATGCAAACATCCCAATACAATTGAAATATCAATATATTGCAATGCCTTACTTTGTGCAGCATGAGAATGACTTGCAGACATGATGTGTTTGATTTGAAACTTCTGTAACCTCACATCCTAACACTAAACCTATCTTTTGGAAAGCTATAAACAAAGACTTAATCAGACCCATAGTTCATTATATTCATGAAGCCAGCTATATAACATTAATGAAAGTCATGTCAGTTATGTTTATTGTTGTAGATAATAAAAATTCAGCTTAGGCTAATACTTGCACATTTCTTGTTTCTTGTTGGTAGCTGTCAAATGGTGATTGTTTCAGTCAGTGTGACTTTATTTCCTTGTCAGAGCTTCTTTCTTCATAAAGGAAACAAGGTTCCTTGTACAGTTGCCAAAGTATAAGTTGAAGTTAACAGTCTTACAATGTTGTGCACAAAACTACTAAAATTAATTAAATTCATAGTGACAGTTTTAAGAATAATTCAAAAGTTAAACTTGTATTTATCATCCCCTGAATGACTTTATTTGGACTGACTTAAGTTTCTCTTGCCTATGTAGATATTTATCTTTAGAAATTTTATCTTGAAAAATATTGACTTTATAGTGTCATAGACATATACAGGCTTTTGATGTCTTTGTTATTGAGATATCAGTTTTACTGGCCTTATATTGATTTTTTTTTATTGCTTCTTGGCCTTTTCTTTATATGTTCCAAAACATCTCTGTCCATCACAGATTGCCCAGGAGGGGTTGTCAGGTGGTGAAGAAGGGGAGGGAAAAGTGGGAGAAGGAGAGAATAGAGGAGGGATAGATTCTGCAGCAACCTCAGAAGCAAGCTGGGAGGCAGTGGATGAGAAGGATGCAGGGCCCCTTACATTGTGGGTCCCTGACCATGCTGCCCCACAATGCCAGGACTGTGGAATGGATTTCTGGCTGGGGCGACGCAAACATCACTGCAGGTCTGGATCTGGCAATCATTCCTGCTCCTCTACCTTTGAAGTATTACGTGTGAGAGAGCATTCAGTGGCTGAGTCTGAAGCTCAAGGAAAAGTGCAGCATTGGCAGATATGTGCATCATAGATGCATGCCTAGTTCTTGTGCCCTCTAAGTTGGAGTGAAGACCCTCACACTTCAGCAAAAATTGGCAGTTCATACTTTCATGAACTAGGTTGAGAAATTATATTGCACATGGCAGAAGTCTTGATTGTACATACCCAAGATATCCCCCAACATATTTTTTTTTAAAGCAGACATGCCATTACTAGAAGTGTGCACTGCTGGCAAGTATCTAGGGGGTGGGCTTCACTCCCCTTAAACCACCCCATGAGTCTGCCACAGCCCATTAATCTTTTATGATGAGCAGGAGAGGGATGGGAAGGAGATGCAATCACTTGATTGCCACTGACCTTTAGATAGAGATTGATTTGGCAGGTTCAGGTGGGGGAGAGACCCTGAGATTTTAAGGATGCAATCTCAGACTAAATAAATATTGAACCACAACATAACCCATCTTCCCCCCTATTGCACCAGCCTTTCCTCCAGATTTTATATGTATGGGTTCCTTTGTTGTAGGGGCTGTGGCAGAGTGTGCTGTTCAGAGTGCTCAAGCAACATGATGCCCTTACCCAGAGAACAGCTGTACGACCCCGTGAGAGTATGCGGCAGTTGTTACCGTTATTTCACGGAACTGTCTCTCCAGAATCATTCGATGAGGAATGGCAGTTCCTTGAGTGAGTCTTTGGGAGAATAGTAACAACCAGTCGTGATGGACATCTCAAAGCTACCTATTTGTCTATAGGTATTCCCTGTGGTATTCCTCTCCATTTCTCTACTGTCTGCTCCCATAAAAGATATATTGGTGATGATGGCCTATCCTCTAGTCTCATCAAGGGAGTGTTAGCATAAATCAAGCTTCATTGGAGCCCATTTTCATGAACAAGACCCTTCATCCCTAGCTCTTTTTTCTCTTGCTGTGAAGAGAGTTTTTTAATAGTGGATCAGACAGATGCAAGTGATTGCCTGTGATTGTTTGCAATGATGGAAGTGTCAGTGAAGATGACATTCTATATGATACCCTTACTTGAAGCATGGCCTGTTTCATGGTTGGACTTTTGCTTTTCCCTCTTTTATCTGATTGCGGTTTTGGTCTTTTTCCCTCTGTATTGGCCTCGAGACTCTGCATCTGCGAGGAAGCAGCCGTGGCAGGTCTATGCAAATTTCCTTAGTAATGGACATAACCCTCTTCTCCAAAGGTGAATGGATTCCTACAAATGTGGTTGAGAGTAGAGTGATGCTATCATCAGTGTAAGAACAAAAGGTGTCTCATATAAGGAGATATCAAGATCAGAACTCGCCATGCAACCAGGGGACCCGGTCTTGTTTCAGATGAATTATTTTCCTGTTTCTCCTTCATCTTTTGCTTCTTTTTTTTGGCCATTTCTGTTTACTTGTCAGATTTAACAGGAAATATATGGCTTCATCCATCATACATCCCCTTGATTTTATATATTCTGACTGAAGAAAACGTCCACTTTTCCCACAGCTATTTGTCATCTGTACCTTGCAGCAAATCATTCAAATCACAAATGTGATCATATTAATCTTAGGAGTGCTAAGTAGTTTTTTATTTTATTTAGATAAAACGCCCTGTGGTGAGATGTGATGTTATCCTATGCGTGTTTACATGTAGTTTGAAAAACGAATGTGTGACAGCAGAGGACTTGTGCTAATCAAACGTTAGGTTAAACTATGGAAGCAACAGAGAAAACGATGAAGCTGTTGGCGGTCATTTGGGAATTACAGAAAGGCATCCGAGCAATACGTCCTGATTATCCTGTTACCCACATTTGAGCTGGATGAGCTGAATTATCAGCCCTGGGTGTTGCCAGGAGAATTGCATACTTGCTGGGAATTTTGGGGTGGTTCGTCATTTTCAGGACGAACTTCACTCGGCCGGCGCTAGACGTTTCTTTTCGAGAAAAGGCAGTCGTGTGCGTTTTTGTGAGGAACGAAGCTAGGGGTTTCATCGCTCTCCTATCTGCGAATGCAATCTCTTCCCATTTATTGCCCAGTCGATGAACGGCTCTGCAGGAGGCGAGGAACAGGAATGTGGAACTCCATACTTGAAGGAGTCGTCGTCGCAGGCCTTCGCGCTTGCGAATACCTTCATCCTCCGGGATCGTAAAGCAGACGGGGAGAAGCGTTTCAGACTCTTGCCTCACGAACAAGAGTCCAGAAAAAGAAGGGAAAGTGAGAGATGAGAAAAACTGGGTGCAAAAGGCCTACCTGACTGGCATCGGTATCGTCACGTGATCATCAACGTCACGATGAGTAGCGGTTTTTTTTTATTATTGTCGTGTCTAAGCTAAACACCTTGGGGGAGGGGGGGGGGGAAATATATATATATATATTATTTATTTATTCATTTCAGTCATTTTCATGGTTGCTATTCAAACGATTATTGATTCAAAATCGGTTCAAGTCCTTCTTTGCTATTCGCTGAAGACCGCGGAATGCCTGTTTCTTTTGAAATAGGCCGCACACTTAAACTGGTGCCTGGTTTGCCTTCTTGGCTGCAAATCAGTGAACCGACAGTCTCGACGTTTTTTTTTTCTGTACGATCAGTTTTTGAACGCCCTCTGCCCGGACGACGTTTTCCGCTTCCATAGTCTTGAAAAAATTTTTTTAAATCCGCAACTGTTCTTTGTTTCCATTGGCGATCTAGAAACTCCGCGAGAATTTGATTCAGTGAAAGTTTGATTCAGAATTTGATTTCCTGAGGCAGCGCGGTTATCTTACACTTGTCACTCTCGCTCAAGACCATTTTAAAAATGGTCTTGAGCGAGAGTGAGTTTAAAATTTAAACTTGAAGATCAAAGAGAATCATTCAAGTTCAAACGAAGAAAAAACTCTATATTACACTGAAGAGAAACATGTCTGACTGCTGAAACTCGGTATGAGAGCAACTGAAAATAATTGACCAGCGAGACAACGGCGGCACGCTCGCAAAACCGGTTTTGAATCAATAATCGTTCGAATGGCAACCATGAAAATAATTGGAATGAACTTTTTAAATGCACTTTTATAGGATGAAATTTGAAAGACAGGGCAGTTGCAGGCACGCAACGGAAAATCGCGTAGGATGCCCAAGGATGCTGCATACAGAGAGGGTTTTAGCAAGAAGCCAGCCTTCGTCATCCACTTTCTTGGGTGCTTGTACTTTAAATTGCAATTGCTCCGGTTCCGTTGAGGAAAATTTGATAAATATATGGCGATGGAAAGAGGATTAATAGATCTTTCAATTCCCGTTTAGAACACGAAAAAATGTTCATTTGTTCAAAAGTTATTGCCGATCAAAATTGGTGCGTTTTTTTGGGCCACCCTGTATATATATATAAATAAATCCTTCCACGGCACCTGCCGGTATTGGAGATATGAGGTCCTCTCGGCGCCCCGAACTCGTGGTGGAAGTGGCCCATCCGTCCGTCACGGCCGAACACGCGAAGGACTTCCTCGCCGTCGGTGACCGTTCGAGTCCCTCCGAGTTCCCCCGAGTCCCTCCGCGTCCCGATTCTCCCAGTGTTTGCCAGCAATCGTGTCCCTCCTGGTCCGTATCGGTGCCGTCTGTACGATGAAACGAGTTCTCTCGACCCCGAAAGACACCCTCACATGTACGCTTTAGATTTTCTCATTTTCGGCTGTTTTGCAGTACGAAATGGAAAGGACATTTTATGACCAAAAATCAGCGTCACCGATATATTATTAGATACTACCGATGAGACATTTATGACGGCGGATCGACAAAAACATATCGGCCTAAGGAAAAAATAACAATAATTCGAGGAAGAAACGATCGAAAGAAAACGAACGACGAGAAGAGACGATGAGGAATCGACGGGTCGCATCAGACGATGTGGATTCCCGGATGCGGGCCGTACGCCGAAACGAGAGCGGAAGCCGAGAGCAGAGACTTCCAGAAGGAATCGTAGGTCCCCTTGCCCGTGACGGCACCCTCCGCTGCCGGATTCATCCTGACGGTGCGAACCTCGAAGCCCGCTTCGCCTCGCACCTCCACTTCCACCCGATGCCATCCCGACAGGCTGGAAGGAAAAACGGGGGAGAAACGGGTCGTGAGGGATCCCCGGCGAGCTCTCGAGGTGCGGAACGAGCGAGGCGTTTAACCCTTCGGTTCGTTTCTCTCGGGGAATTTTTGACGAGCGCGCATAGCTCTGAGAAAATTGCCTGGTATTCTTTGCTCGTTCATTTACTTGGAAATATTTTGGCGCGAATCAAAAGTGGAGAGAGCAGAGAATGTTTTCTTATACAATTTAAGCATCTCGCTCATCAATCTAACGGTACAGAAGCCGTTTTCTTGGTCGATGTTTGAAGGAAAAAAACGTGGCAATCGGTTTTAATCGTCTTTTCCTGGGTTTTAAAGATGGAGGGGCAGGTCTTTCGTGCATTTATGTGTAGGGGGATCTGAGTCCTTTATTATCGAGTCGATAGGAAAATTATAAGAAATCGGGCTGGCCTGGATGAGTGGGAAATATATATTTTTTTAAATCCCAAGAGCACCGTAAATAGAGACCTCCACGGGCTCCCCCTTCAAGTCTCTGCCGACGAGAAAGGCTTTCGTTACTTCTACGACTAGTAACAGGAGACGCAGTGCAGTGGATGGCTCTTTCTGGAAGAGCCAATCACGTGAAGGTATTCCGCGCGGGAAGTACGGCTAAAATCTCTCCCAAGTTCTCATGTTTTCTACACGACTTCATTCCTATATTTTGTAACGCAGACAGTTGAAACTTGAAAACCATGTTACTGTACTTTCTAGCTCTGCACGAGTCACACGTGAAGCTCATTCTACGTTTCATTCCGGAGATCTAGCCAAAATGTCATCCGACATTTTTGTCGGATTTCTCTATGGCAAACCGGTGAAGGGTTAAAATCCACCAAAACGGGGCCGGACGGTGCGAACGCGGTACCTTCCTCCGCGTCCCACGACGTTCGAAACGGATCGCGTCCCGTGTCCGCACGGGAAACGCCGGGATCTCCTCGGGTTCTCGGGAACCACGGGTGAAACCCTTTTTCGTTGCGGGGGGGGGGGGGGGGGGGCCCCNAGACGGAGAGAGAGTCGGCGACTGACCCGGGATCGGCGACGAGTCTCCCGACGACCTTGCGGAATCCGAGCGTGTCTCTGGCGGCGAGGGCGGCGACGGCCATCGCGTTCACGTTGTTGGGAGCCAGGGGACAGAGATCCGACACGCTTCCTTCGTAGAGGGTCGTCGCAGAGGTCAGGGGCGACGCCGATTCCAGCCGACTCCGAAGCGGTTCCGAGAGTCGGAAGCTCTCGGGTGTCTTCGCCATCGTCACTCGGAGTCCCTGATCCAAAAACCAACGACGTGAGACGCTCGGCGGTTTCGCGTTTTTCCGGCGATCCTTTCGCCTTGGGAAAGAAATCGCCCGAGAAGCGGACGAGCGGTGGGCCACCGACTGGCTTCCGGGGAAGAGGGCCGGTGGCCCGGGGGTTCGGGAAGGGACCTCGCGACCTCGTGCGCGTTCGACTCGCCTCGACGGCTCGGAGTGCCGGCGCAGTGCTTCGCGACCGGCGTGCCGCAGTATTTTCGGAACGATGGGAAAAGAAAGAACTAGTGGATGGTGAAAACGTGCGCATCGACGTTGCGAGATTCGGTTCGCTGTGCCGCGAGGATCGAGCAAACTCGAAAGCACGCCGCGAAACAAAAACGTGGAGAAGCACCGTTCTGGCGTGCTCCGAAGAGGACCCGAGACGTCCCACCGTTCTCCTCTTCCGCATCCGACACGGAACTCCGAAAGGGTGAGCTGGGTACGATTTGGTACTCGCGAACGATTCGGTATTCTACGAGTACCGAATCGTACGATCGACAAAATAACGAACGGAAGAGAGCTCGCACGCTCGACCCTTCCCCGTTTCCGTACGCTTCTTCATTCCCGTACTCGACTTCGGCATCGATCGTAAGCGACGGGAGGGAGGACGGAGCGTCCAGGGAGCGTCGTTCCGTCGGCTCCGTCCGGCATCCTCCAGACTCACCCGGAGAGTGCCGAGGGAATCCATGCCTCGTATGTCTTGCGCTCCCCAGAGGGCCCCGGTGGGAACGTAGACCCCCCGGCGGAACGACAGTCTCTCCACCTCTTCCAGCAGGGCCTCGTCGGCCAGAGCCGTCGGGGAACCGATCGCGAACGGACACACCTGCGGGCACGGGACCGTGAGAGAGAGAGAGAGAGAATCGAGGACGCGGAGGGACTCGGGGGAACTCGGAGGGACTCGAACGGTCACCGACGGCGAGGAAGTCCTTCGCGTGTTCGGCCGTGACGGACGGATGGGCCACTTCCACCACGAGTTCGGGGCGCCGAGAGGCGAAGTCCTCCAGTTCCGACAGGATCGCCGTCGCGGGAAGCCAATCCGTCGAGTCCATCTTGCTCCCGTCGCGATTCCACACGAACGCCAGCTCCAGACTCTCCGACTCCGACGCCTTCCGGGCCAGGTGTTTCCCTGAAGAACGGACAACGTTCCGGGATCCGTCGCAACGGGATGGGCCGGGGGGGATCGAGACCCCGACGGTGCAGCCGTTTCCGCACCAACGCGTCCTCTCCGTGTCGTGAAAAATCACCCGAACCCTCTCCGACGAAGAAAAGCGGCACGAGGTTTTTCCCTCCGAGCGGTATCGAGGAAGAGGAACGACCCATCTCGGTGATCCCTTTCCCCTTCGGCCGTTCGCGAACGGAGAACCGCGCCGTTTCGACTCGTACTCGAACCGTACTCGCTCCGGAGCGAGACCGGAAGGATCACCGGACGGACTCACCGAGGTTTCCGAATCCGACGATGCCGATCCGGAGGGGCTTGGAACCTCGGACCGGGAGGGGCTTGGGCTCGGATTCCTCGACGGGGGCAGCCATGCTTGCGGCCGTGCGAGTGCGAGCGAGTCCAAGGCCGACGGCTTTCACGAGCTCCGCTCTCGGTGTTTACGCGACACGGGGGCCCCTCGTGACCGCGTGACCATCACGTACCGGCACACACGGGGGCCGTCGCGACTCGTCCCTCTCCCGCTCCGACTCCTCGAGTCGCTGGGACGACCCCTCGTTCCACGTTGCCACTGCACACGGATCGCTTCCTACGGATCGTCGACTCGATCCTCGCGACGTACGACGTACCTCGTTCCGCATCGCCATCGCCGTTCCGCTTCCCATCCGGCTCTTTCGATCGACGACGAACGCACGCTCGAGGGCGAACGACGACGAAGACCACGCGGAACGGCGACGAAGATGGGGTCTAAGGTACGCGACGCATCGTCGTGGCGTCCTTCTCCCCGTGGTGAGAGCACGAGTGAACGAGTTTAAATTTTCTCGTTTTAACTTTTCGATACGATTCTTTTAAATACCGAATATTGCTTAAATTTGTTAGCATGTTTTGATTCATCTTTTTTCAGCCATCGCGGAACTCGGAAAATGAAATAAAACGAGCAACTGAGTTGGGAGTGTGGATAATTGTTTTGCGCCCTTCGGCCAACTCCGGAAACCGTTTTCTCGTTCTCCCAATTGCAGCAGGTGCTTCCCATCTCATCGGCTCGTGTTCCTCGCATGTTCCTTCCGCACACTCGACTTCACAGTCGCGACAAGGTTTAGCACAGACCATTCCCACACTCGAGGTGGAACGACACATTCATCCCCCCTAGGGGATCATCGTTTATTTGTGGACCGTAATAAATGTCCGATCGGTCATACGGTGTTCGCCACTCCGCCGAAGCCGAAAGCCACGTCTACGAGCGGCCGACGACCTCACGAGACGGCACGTCCGTGAAGCGAGGATGGAGGGATTTCCCGAGATTTCGGTCGAGGACCACTCTCCAACGAACCGAAGCCCAGTCCGTCCGACCGTTTTCCTTCGATTCCCTTCCGAACTTCTGGGGTGAGGGGGAAATCGGAGACGATCCTACGATCGTTAACTACTTTCCGATGAAACCCATCGATAGCCGAAACGAAATACGACGAAAAGAGGAACATCCTGCAGTCGAGCCGAATCGATCGATCCCAGCAGTCACGAGGGTTACGGGCCACGTCTGAGAGGTGCAATTTCGAGACGGTATCATTTAACCCTTTCACGCATGGTGTCCGCTATAGTGAACGGCAAAATTTTTGGCGATGGTAATGGTATTTTAGCAATGGTACACATACCTCAAAAATTTTGGTGCATGCAGTCAGCTAGGGACATCTCTTTAGCGTTGCTTTCTAGCCGTGAAACATGCAACTACTAGGGCAGAGTACCTCCTTAAACGCTAAACCAAAAAAAGGCATATTTTTCTTTTGCTCAAAAAATTCATACGTGAAAGGGTTAAAGTCTTGGGGACACATTTCACGGTTCGTGCCTTTTCTTTAAAGGAGAGAGAATGCAGTTTTTCTGTTTCCGATATCGAAACCATAGGTTTTCCTTAATTTCTAACGTACCACGACCAAGAGACAAATGGACACACTTCAAGTACAGGGTGGGGACGTCAATCGGCTATTTTTAATATGGATGTGTCAGGTTGCGTGACAATTTTGTTTATATTCCTAGATAAATTTTTACTAGTAGGACTAGCAATTTGTAAAGAAAAAAAGTTGGATTAACACGAATCTGCCTGAAGATGCCGGAGATCTACGACCTCATTGTGAAGAGGTACAAGGCCGGAAACCGCCCAGTGGACATCGTGAAGGAATCGAGGAACCCGAAGGCCACCCAAGACATGGTCTACAAGACCATCAACCGTTCTAAGGGGTATGGCAGTGGTCAGCCCAGGCCCAGGGGTGGGAAAAAGAGGATCGTACGCACGCCAGAGATGATCGAGAGCATCCGGAACAAGATTGCCTACAACCGAAAAGGTCCTTCAGGAAGATGGCCAGGGAGGCCGGCATCGATCCCAAGACAGTGAAGAACATCGTGCATGAGGATCTGGGGATGATGTCCTACTCCATGCAAAAGCGGCAACTCCTGACTGATGTCCAGAAGCCGAAGAGGCCGGATTGTTCCCGAAAGCTACTGCGCACGCTGAAAAAAGGGGATCTCAGCAAGTTCGTGTTCACGGATGAGAAGCTGTTCAGGCTGTCGTTGAGGCTGTCTAGAACCCCAGGAACAACAGGGTGGTGACCAAGAACATCAAGGCTGTCCCTGGAAACAAGAAATTCCACCTGAAGAGAAAGCACCCGGACAGAATCATGGTCCGTGCCGGCATCAGCACGTCCGGGAAGACCTCCCTTGTGTTCATTCCACCTGGCGTCAAGGTGACGGCCGATTGGTTCTATCAGCATATCCTACAGAACCCCATGAAGGACTGGGCCAAGATGAAGTTCAGAAACAATGACTGGATCTTCCAGCAGGGTCCCCTGGGCCTGGGCTGACCACTGCCATACCCCTTAGAACGGTTGATGGTCTTGTAGACCATGTCTTGGGTGGCCTTCGGGTTCCTCGATTCCTTCACGATGTCCACTGGGCGGTTTCCGGCCTTGTGGCCACCCTCAAGTCCGGAACTGAACCCCATGGACTTCGGTGTGTGGTCCTACCTCGAGAGCAAGGTTGGCCGCATCAACCATGCAAATATCGAGGCCTTGATGTCTGCCATCCAGAAGGAGTGGGACAAGATGTCCATGAACTTCGTTTCAGACTGCATCAAGACAAGTCCTGGTCGTCTGGAGCGTGTGATTGAGGCCAGAGACGGCCATTTTGAATGAAAATTTGCCATGATATAACAGAAGGACCAATAAACCCGAGTAAAAAATTCCAAATTTCTACATATTTTACTTCCGGGTAAAGATCTGGATTTAGTAAATAGCCGATTGACGTCCCCACCCTGTATTCTTCTTCTCTCTTCACTCTTGTCGAGTCGTGTCTATAACAATACATGCACTCAGGGCTGCCCAGAGGGGGGGAATTGGGGCAATCTGCCGCGGGCCCCTCTTATCAAGGGGGCCCCCCCAAGGGGTCTCCTGTTTAGTTTTGCCCCGGGCTCCTGGAAACCTCTGGGCGGCCCTGCATGCACTTACCACTGAGATCAACAAGAGCTGCATATCCAACACGAGACAGACGTGGTGAGGCCTATTTTGCACATGTGCACTAGGAAAGTGGCTAACATAAGTGAGGAGGGGAGGGTTTGTGAGAATTAGCATAATCGAAACATGCCGATTGTATTTCCTTTACAGGTGTAACCATACTGAATTATTGCCGATATCTGATATTCCAAAATTGGAAAATAAATTGATCTATACTTTTCATACATTCAAGCCATAAGAGGAAATTAAATGGAGAATTCTTAAACATATCGTTTGTATCATGAAAACCAGTGGCGGCTCGTCAGGGTAGGCAGTGCCTACCCAGTTTACAATCAGAGTTCTCAAATTAATATTTGATAATTAATTCTTCGATTAACAAAGCTGGAAATATTTTTTCCATTGCGAGGCAAATACAAATCAAGATTATGCGTGCAGAGTAGGCACAGCGCTGCCTGCCTACGCTGGATAGGCTCAAATTCCCTCGAGCCCAATGCAGGAACGAGAAGAGGGAGAAAAGGAAGAGAACCACAACACTGGAATGAGCCTACGGTGCGCAGGAAGGAAGGCTGAGAATCGCTTGCTCACGCCCTCTGCTCAGAAGCACGTGCTTGTAGAAGCCTCTGTGGTTGTCACACCTGATCAGACCTATTCTACAGTATTATGCAGACTGAATAAGGAATCATTTCAAACAGGCTTCTGTCAGTATCAGTTCCCTATTCCTACCCCGCATTCATAGCTCTTTTTGGAAGAGGCACTGTTTCCAAGTGATATGCTTTGTTAGACTGACAGTGCTTCGCATCCCTGGGGTGTCTTCCAATGATATAGCTGCATTCATTGAAGGTTTAAATCTTCGTCACGTTTTCTTTTATATGCAAGCAATTTCCTTGATGTCTAGTTCTGATTATGCTAGGATTGGATTTACAATTTTTGAATGCAAAATTCCTAAACGTATGTCAAGCCTATAGTCAAGGGGTGAGGGTGACCCTCAGAAGAGACTGGAGAGTGGTGGGTAGGGGAGCAGTGGCGGATACGGGGGGGGGGGGGCGACAGCCCCCCCCTATGGCCAGGTTTGCATTTGATTTATTTATTCAAAATAGCATCTGCATCAAATTTATTGGAGCCGGTGAAATAGATACTAGTAATAGGAACGATAAGTTCTTACCCCAGACGAAAAATATAAAAGGCAAGGAAAGGACGAGGAATGGTGGCAGGCGGGGGGGGGGGGGGGGGGGGGGGGGGGGGGGGG
>CAJPEV010002329.1:0-46425 GCA_905338385.1 Darwinula stevensoni | reverse complement strand
GAAGTCAACACGACAAGTGTCATCCGTCAGTTGTCTGAGATATTGAGGACGCTGATATTGAGGAAGCTTCTGTTTTGTTAATTTTGTCCATTATAGAAAATAATGAAAACAATGACGTTTCGTAAGATTGCTTAACCTATGAAATAGTGTTGCATAAAAAAACTGTATAGACAAGGAAAACTGATTTTAATGAAATGGATATGTTGGGCGAACTAATTATTGTACATACTAAAGGGATGTAGTTAGGGAAGAGCTTTCTATACGAAGAAGCATCTACTATCGTAATGCTGCCACCACTTCCTGGTTTCAGTTTAGGACGCTGTGAAAGTCTGCCCCCTTTCCTTGATGTTACGCAGCTGTCTCAACCTATTTCTTTCCATGTACCTAGACGGGAATCATGGAATATTTATCTCCACCGCGATACCACGTACCAACCTGTTATTTTCACAGCCAATGCCAATCTAGAACAGCCAAATCTATAACTATTAATTCCAGTGCATACCGAGGCGGAGCCATGTATCTTCCCTGGCGTAGGATGCTATAACGGATACGGAGCATTTTGATAGTGGCCAATAATTACATAGGAAATATCCATTTTAAATATATGCTGGGACAGTGTAAAAGAACTTCACTTTGGTGAACACATTTTCTAAGGAGTCCATCAACTAAACAATTAAATTTTGTTGTGCATGACGTATTCCCAACAGTTACACCCGCAAGGCCCCGTACAGATGTCTCCCAAAATGACACGGAAATTTGTACCAATGTACCGCGGCAAAGTTTGGATCTCGCACGGACGCTCTGGACGCTGAATTTCCCGGGATTGTAGGTCCTAACTATTCACGCGATAGAATGACTAATGAACATAAAATAATTAAATATTTAATTATAAGTCCCTCGTAAGCGCAAAATTCCCAACAGGGACACCAACAGCAGTTCACATGAGTAACGCGAGCATGACTAAGATCCGACCTCGTCCAACTCAGCGTTTTGCGGAGTTCTCTCAGCGAACCAATATATCGATTCAAAGCTATAAGCGGAACGAGGGAGAAAATCCGGGCTCTCACCCACATATATTTCTTATTTTCAAAGTTTTTGCGGACGCCATCGTTGCCCAGTAACCAAGACTAAGATCCGACCTCGTCCAACTCATCGTTGGATTCATTCCACAAGTTAATAACCTGTTCTCGAGTTCAAGCACCATTATGAACGCGATGAAGCTTTGGGAATGTCAAACACTTCTAATTGGGGCTTGACCTCAGGGCAAAATTGCGAATGACTCTTTTCCGTTTCGAGACTCACCTCGGGATCAACACGACCCGACGCGACGCTCGCTTCGAGAAAATCTCTCCTCTCGTTGCAAGACTTTATCTGCAACAGGGAAAGAACAAGCAAAAAGGAATTTCTATTACGTCTTTCGCATGGCGTTAATTACGGACGTGAACTTGTTCACCTAAGGCCAACAATGTTCCATACCTTATAATATTAAATATAGCAGATGCTCCTAAGAAAATAGTATTTGAAAACAAATCAGGAATCTAAGAATTTAACGTAATATGTTGAAATCTACTATGGTCGTTGATGGTAGTCGGTGAAATGAGGGCGCAAACATTGCACACGTTTGGTCGCAGTTCGATCACGTGTGTTCTCGCTTAGCCCTAGCAACGTCTACAAACAGAATGTCTCAAAGCCAACCCCATTCGATTCGCGGTCATGGTAACATGAGACAACNAAACAGAATGTCTCAAAGCCAACCCCATTCGATTCGCGGTCATGGTAACATGAGACAACCCGCACAATTTCTTGGATCTGATCTAGAAATGGAATGGCGATCACCATTTCACGCAATTGAACCCATCGAGAAAATCGTTTCGCGAACTCGCGGAAGTTCGCCAATTCGATTGCAATATTATCCCTGTTACTGCCTCCGCACCTCAAAATGGCAACGAACTATGGGTACTGAAGGGGTACTGATAGCGCGCAATTCTATGTTGTTCTTATATATAGGACTAAAAGATATAAAATGAGTAGATAGTGAAATAAGTCTTGCACTGGTGCTAAATTCCTGCAGGGAAAGAAATGGCGGTTCACAGAAGTAGGATTACAGCGACTATGAGAGCCGGTTTCGTCCCATGCTCGAGGGTCTCACGGTTCTGCCACCAAAGCAGTCCATCGATTCAGAGTTAAAAGCGGAACGAGCGAGAAAATCCGGGTTCTCACGCGCCATTGCTTTTTTTTCCACATGCCTTACCTATTCGAAACTGGCGTTGCCAGGAAACAATGTTTTACTGTGGTGCTCCTCTCTTGCAGACAAAATAATACATAAATTCATAAAATGTGCGACTTGACATATCGCTTTTTCTCCACATTTTTAATTTCCTGTATCTCCCACACTAAAGTTCACAGGCAGGATGTTCAAAAGGTTTCTGACCCACCCTCACAAAATCTGTCTGAATGCTATTTCAACCACTGCGAAAACATGCTATTGTATTCATGGGCAACATGAAGATCCTGGTTATCTGCTAGGACCAAGAGAAGGTATTGTGAATGCAGAACGGAGCTTCATTCGACACCGCTGGCTTCGAAAACACCAAATTACAAGTCTAGAAGAAGTTACTGAAAACTCCTGTCTGGAGCTGAACACCTTGAACACCTATGACACAGGTTCCATCAGTGTTCTGCGTCTACCCTAACTCAATGATCGGGCATCAGTAATTACCGGAATTCTGGAGAAGTTAGAAGTCAACACGACAAGTGTCATCCGTCAGTTGTCTGAGATATTGAGGACGCTGATATTGAGGAAGCTTCTGTTTTGTTAATTTTGTCCATTATAGAAAATAATGAAAACAATGACGTTTCGTAAGAGTGCTTAACCTGTCAAATAGCGTTGCTTAAAAAAAACTGCATAGACAAGGAAGAAGTCTTTCAATGAAGTGGATATATTGTGCAAATTAATTTTTGTACATACTAATAGAATGGAGTTAGGCAAGAGCTTTCTTGACGAAGAAGCATAATTTCCAAAGATGTTGTTCATGACGCATTCCCAACAGTTACTGCGGCATTGCCCGGAAATATGTCTCCCAAAATGACACGGAAATCTGCATCTATGTGCCGCGGCAAAGTTTGAGCTCTCGCACGGACGCTCTGGACGCTGAATTTCCCAGAAGCGTAGGTCCTACCCGTTCACACGATATAATGACTACTGAACATAAAATAATTAAATATTTAATTGTAAGTCCTTCGTATGTGCTAAATTTCCAAAAGCGACACCAACAGCAGTTCACATGAGTAACATGAGCATCACAAAGATCCGACCTCGTCCAACTCAGCGTATTGCGGAGTTCTCTCACCGAACCAATATATCGATTCAAAGTTAAAAGCGGAACGAGCGAGAAAATCCGGGCTCTCACCCACATATATTTCTTATTTTCAAAGTTTTTGCCGAGGCCAGCGTTGCCCAGTTACCAAGATTAACCTGGTGTTTCTCTCTCGTCAGAATCTGATTGTATGGAAATCACGAATGACAAAGAAAATTAAGACAGAAACTACTGGACAGCAGAACATGCACTTATGAATTTCGGACATTTTCCTGGTTCGCAGAACGCTGCCTACTGTCAAATCCTCACGATGGATTGGGTATCTGATCTATTAATTTTATGAAAATATTATATTCTTTATTCTATATCATTTCTACATTATTTTCTCTCCATCAAATTCTATAGTGAAAAGAATCGCTATAGCTACGACCAATTCGGATTTAGAATTTAATATATTTAATATATTTGAGATAATCTAGAATTTAAGAGTTACTGTTGGTGTACCATCTGATTGCACCGAAAGTGGGCATTTACGGAGAGAATCTAGCCATGTTGCAAAAATGGTGGAGGCACCCACTCCTGCCTTCAGCTTAGGACGTAGGTTGCATTCTCTCCAATCTTCCGTCCTTCCTTGATGCTACGTTGTTGTTCAAAGTTCTTTCGAATTGTAGATTCTGATACGAGATTCTCGTGAAATATCTCCCACTCAACCCGCCTCCCCAACTCCATTGTTATGCCGCCGTTTCTCCATTTACGCTGCCAATGTTAAAACGGATGACACGTTCTGGAAGAATAACGCTGAAATGAGACGTAATTATTTGTTAGTGGATTATCCCATTTCATATGGAATGTCCATTTTCTATCTTATGGTATCATTTCATGGTCAGGATCTGGCATGAAATGACGAAAATAAAATCTGGACGTTGTGTATTTCTTCCGGTCGATCATTTGATTCCGTCTATACTAGTGACGCGACATTTTTCGTGTATTTCTTTCATTCCCTATTCCCACAATATTCATAAGTCGATAAATCCAATCGTGTCTGGATTTACCGGTTGGAATTCTCACATCAACAGTTCATAATTGCCTCGATGCATTGTCGGTGGATTCATTCCACAATTTAATAACCAGTTCCCGACTTCAAGCGCCATTATGAATGCGACGAAGCTCTGGGAATGTCAAACGCGTCTAATTGGGGCTTTACCTCAGGGCAAAATTGCGAATGACTCTTTTCCGTTTCGAGACTCACCTCGGGATCAACACGACCCGACGCGACGCCCGCTTCGAGAAAATCTCTCCTCGCAATGCAAAACTCTATCTGCAATAGGGAAAGAACAAGCAAAAAGGAATTTCTATTACGTCTTTCGCATGGTGTTAATTACGGACGTGAACTTGTTCACCTAAGGCCAACGGTGTTCGATACCTTATGATATTGGATATAGCAGATGCTCCTAAGAAAATAGTATTTGAAAACGAATCAGGAATCTAAGAATTTAACATAATATGTTGAAATCCACTATGGTCGTTCGTGGTAGTCGGTGAAATGAGGGCGCAAACATTGCACACGCTTGGTCGCAGTTCGATCACGTGTGTTCTCCCATAGCCCTAGCAACGTGTAGAAACAGAATGTCTCCAAGCCGAAGCCAATTGATTCGCGGTTATGGTAACATGAGACAACAGGCACAATTTCTTGGATCCGGTCTACAAATGGAATGGCGATCACTATTTCACGCAATTGGACCCATCGAGAAAATCGTTTCGCGAACTCGCGGAAGTTCGCCAATACGATTGCAATAGTATCCCTGTTACTGCCTCCGCAACTCAAAATGGCAACGAAATATGTGTACTTAAAGGTTGCTGAGAACGCGCAATTCTATGTTGTTCTTAAATATAGAAGGATTAAGAAACATTAAATGAGTCGATAATAAAATAAGTCATACACTGGTGCTCAAATTCCTGCAGGGAAAGAAGTGGCGGTTCACACAAGTAGGATTACAGCGACTATGAGAGCCGGTTTCGTCCCGTGCTCGAGGGTCTCACGGTTCTGCCACCGAAGCAGTCCATCGATTCAGAGTTAAAAGCAGAACGAGCGAGAAAATCCGGGTTCTCACGCGCCGTTGCTTTTTTTCCACATGCCATACCTATTCGAAACTGGCGTTGCCCGGAAACAATGTTTTACTCTGATGCTGCTTTTCTTGTCTCTCTTGCGGACAAATTAATTCATTAGTGAAGGGCTCCAAAATGTGCGACTTGCCGTATCGCTTTTTCTCCAATTTTTTTATTTCCTGTATCTCCCACACTAAATCTCACATGCAGGATGTTCAAAAGGTTTCTGACCCACCCTCACAAAATCTGGCTGAATGCTATTTCAACCACTGCGAAAACATCCTATTGTATTCATGGGCTACATGAAGATCCTGGAGATCTACTAAGAACCAGAGGATGTATTGTGAATGCAGAACGCAGCTTCATTCGACACCGGTGACTTCGAAGAGACCAGAGTTCAAGTCGAAAAATACTCGTTCCCCAAATTGTATAGAAATGAAAGTGGCGGATGCGTATTAGAATTAGCGTCAGTCAGTCAGTCGGTCAGTTAGTCAGTGAGTCACGATCGTCTATAAATATCAGATGCTCCTAGAAAAATGATTTTTTTTTTCTTTAAACAAATGAGGAATCTAAGAATCAAACGAACTTTAGGAAGCTTTTTCAAGGTTTCGGCAGGCCCGCGAAAGCCATATCAGGTTTCAATGCAGGAGTTGGTATCTAGGGTATTCTCGATGATGTTGAATGAAAATCAGTATATATTCCTGCGTATCTTTATTTTAGTGAGTCAGAAACTTTCGGAACACCCTATTTCTGAAAATAAGGTATCACTTATTTGTTTGGAAATCGAAGAAAAATACTTGTTCCCCAAATTGTATGGAAATGAAAGTGGCTGATGCGTATTACATTGAATAACTTTTTATGGAATGAACCAGTGCAGAAGAATTCACTCCCCAAAAACGCAAAGTCAGTAGCAAGAGAAAGCGCATTTCCCAATTGTGACTTGAACAAAAACTGACATCGTCGAAGAGTATGAAGTGCAGGTGCCGCATCGTTTGCGCATTTGACCCCGTGCAGTAGAGGTTATTTGAGATGAGAATAAATTGTAATGTCATGTCTCCCAATTCGTAATTTTAAATTGTGTGTTGTGGTGATCCAAGGGCGGTCCGAGTGATATCCATCTTGGGGTAGAGCAACCCAATCGCACAGAGATTTCAAATATAGGAACCATGGTGCAGCCAGGATAATACATATTTAGGAGAAACCTCTAGAGTTTCCTCACAAAAAATGCCATTCACGTCAAGAAAAGAAAATTTTTGAGCATTTTTGTTCCAAAAACGAGAAACAGGAAAAGGAGGCAGCTAGGTATTCCACTTCCAGAAGCTCCTCCCAGTTCTACCGGCGAAGCATCGCCTGAAAACTCTCCCATAAACGTATTCACTAGTACCACCATCAATTACCACCTCCGAATTCCGACATCGATATCGGAGTCTACCATTGTTGATATTTTAGTGGTGCTCTGGGTTGGGCTTTCTGTGAATGTGGATTCACCCACCTCTCCTCCTCTTCAAGAGCAATGCCAAATAATGTTGCCAGGTAACCAAAGCTAGCCCTGAAATAACCTCCAGCCCCTGGACCGGGCTACATGGTCAATAAATTCAGTCGCCTTCCTCGTGAAGCGGCTGTTTATCTTTCCTTCTTCACGACAAAAAAGAAAGAAAAACCTCAAAATTATGGGTTTCCAGAGCTGGAAACTTAATGTTGGGCATTTCTTCGGATTCTTTGGGAAAATGCTTCGATGTCGTCATGGACCCAATAATTAATTCAAATTTGATGGGTTTCAATTCCAACGCCTATTCTAACTTAAAAATAGAAATAAACATTTATTCCAACACTTCCCCCTTCCCGTTGGTAGATTGATGGAGAAAGGAGATGAAGTCATTTCTGGGGTTTTCGAGGAAAGAATGGATGGTGAGGTCACGTTTTCCCAGAGCGGATTGGAGCATGTTTTGAAAAGTCTTCGAAAGAAGGCTTGGATTTGGGAAATCCAAGAGAGAGAAAAAAAAACTTTAAACAAAAATTTACGGCTGAGACTATCGTACAGGCAGGAAAATAAATGCTTTAGGGAAAAACCAGGTTTACAGATTCATCAAGGAATACGTCCTATTCACACGTGGAACATCAGAAATTGTTGCAGCATTTCTGCTGCGAAACCGAGAAAGAGGAAAAAGAAGCCATTTGCTGCTCTTCCGGATGCTCCATCCGTTCCTGCTTCCTGAAGGTCCTTTCCTTCTTTCTTGCCTCCTGCAGATTCTCCCATGATGCTTCCCGAGACTTGTGCAATGCTTCTTGTTGCTCGTCTAGTGGTGTCTCCTGTGTTGCTTCCTGTTAGTTCTCCTGTGGTGCCTCCGGCAGTACCTCCAGTTCTACCTCCATCTTCTCCTTTGTTGCCTTTTTTCTGGAGTTTCGCGTCTTCTCCTGTCAGCTCTAATATTACATTGTCGGATTAAATAATGCTTCAAGGCAAACGTGAGTCAAATAACATGAACCAAGAATTACGCTTCTCTAAAGGATATGGAGAAATATATTTTGCCTTGACTATGCACGCTTATATTCTTATATTCCTTTTGTAATAAAATTTTAAAATGAGCAAATTTTATTTAAAAAAAAAACAACTTTTGAAATTTACTTTGATGTTCGGACTTGTCTGTTGTTCTCAGAACGATGTTATGCATAGCAGGTGATTTGTCATTGGAAAAAAATTTGGGATGTGAAAGTTTCCACCCCAATGCATGTCCGTGGAAACGACAGAAGGAATGTTTCACACTTCGTCAAAATGGAATGGTGTATGCGATGACAATGTAAATGAGATAACTCATTTCACAGTTCTTACTCCTCTAGGATTGCAATTACTTGACTTGTAAAATAACAGACCATCTCATTCCAACACTGATATACTGGCTGTCTCAGATGTATCAATATCATCACTTTGTAGAACCTAGAACAGATTCCTTCTCACTTCTTACTGGCCAAAGGACAGGTTCTTTCTCCTTTGAGAACCTCGTGCACCTGACACATGGTGCACCTCATGAAGTTGCCTTGGGCACGTTCTATCGGGCGGTGGAACTTCTTCAACAGTTGAAAATCTCGTTCCTTCCCTTTGAAATTCGGTTTCTCCCAGCAACAATTGGGAATGGCTCTCTCTTTCCCTCTGGAGTCGCCTTCGAAGCAATGGACTAAAAGTGAGTGAAAGCAAGGGCAATTCTATAACCATTTATATGCCAATATAAAATAGGAGGAATAAACAGTGTCTATTAACAGAGTAAAACACGTCAAGTTATAATAAACATTAGATTTTCACTTCACGCCAACATTTATATCCAATAGAAAGAATTCCCACGGGCTTGTGTGATGAGACTCACACCAGGCCGAATAACAAGTTCATCTTGCATTCCGAAGAGCATCATTTTATTTGACAATTTCCGCTTCCAGAAATGATACATTTCAGACCGTAAAGCCTGTTGAACTGAATTACCCCGAAGTGCTTAATAAAATTCCGGATTTTTCGCAGCCAAGTTAATCACGTACGAAATACCTCAAAGAAACCATTCTACTCCAGACCAGCTAACGTTTCACAAACGCTTGGAAATCATCGGCAGGGACGAGCTGGATTCCATCCTTGAAGACCAACTGGCAGGTGCCATCCGATACCCTGTAGTTGAAGGCTTGGCACGGCAGAGGCGGATCCTCCTTGGCGCTTGCGGTCTCGCATTCCTCAAAGCTGGCAGTGCTTTTTTTTGACACAATTCCATGGCGTTCTCCGGGGTGTACAACCCAATATACCACTGGTTCGATTGCTGATCCAACCCAGAGCAAGCAGGAGAACGCGAAAACCTTCAGCGAATAACCCATCGCTCTGTCAGAACCAAAGAACTCAATTTATGCATTTTATTCCTACGTTGTAGAACTTCTTGGAAAAACGACTTCTGCATTCTCACGTAAATCCAGCTTCAGCCTTTTCTAATTAAATCACCTGCACAAAGAGAGAGATCAGAACTCTTTCCCATGCTTAAAGAAGAAGTATGGTTGCGAATGAATCAAATGTAACGAGGATCTGTGAGGCATGGGAACAAGGGAGAAAGTAGCTGCAAGTTCCCCCGTTCAAGGAAACTATACGGACGACACGTCTTGAAGAGCGAACCTTGTTAGGCGCCACCTGCGGCATGATTCTCCATCCGAAGCATTATATACCGATTCAAGTGTATTCCGGCAACGAGCCAGATTAATGGAACTTCAACGTTTGTTACATGAACAATATCTAGGCTTCCGTCTGGTTGGGCGTTGCACGAGATTTCAATGACGGCGCCACCTCCCACAACCAGGGTGGAGGCACGTGCCGCACAGAACGCAAGAGAAGGCGTTGCTAGACGAGCGAATGCTACCTTGGCATGGCTAGATTCAGGCAAGCAGCTGCTATGCAATTAAACGTACTTGTGCGCACGGGCTCTTCGGAGTGTGGCCATCGATTGTTCCGGAAATGTCACCGTTGAATATCTATGGAAATAACAGACGAGTCCATCGATTTCCACATTCACTATTTATGTTCCGGCACGTAGGCATTTGTGACTGTTAGCCTACCTTGTCTGCTAACGCACAGATCATGGATCTCCAGACAGAACTTCCTATCGATTCAATTCTGAGTTTGGTAGGATCATGGTGAATGTGGATTCACCCACCTCTCCTCCTCTTCAAGAGCAATGCCAAATAATGTTGCCAGGTAACCAAAGCTACCCCTGAAATAACTTCCAGCTCCTGGACCGGGCTACACGGTCAATAAATTATATCGCCTTCCTCGTCAAACGACTGCTATTCTTTCCTTCTTCACGACAAAAAAGAAAGAAAAACCTCGAAATTATGGGTTTCCAGAGCTGGAAATTAAATTATTCTCATTTCTTCGCAGGGAATACGCTTCCATGTTGCATGTTGTTCCACGCTTACAAGAATTTCTTCAAATTCGATGAGTTTCAATTCCAACGCCTATTCTAACCTAAAAATTGAAATAATAATTTATTCCAACACTTCCCCCTTCCCTGTGGCAGATTGATGGAGAAAGGAGATGAAATAATTTCATTCAGCCGCTCTTTTCTGCCTGGATGGACGCGAAGCGGATCTCGTCTCGTACATTGACATTCTCTCCCCCTCCTCCAAAAAAAATCTATTCATGAGGCAATGAGGAAGTCTCTGAAAAATCAGACAAATTTTCTTAGCTAAAGCAATCCTTCTCTGGTTCAGACATTTGACGATATTTCGTCTCGATTCTCACCTCGGAATCGACACTCCAAGATGTTTGCTCTCGGCAACTCTTCTTTCTCCCAGCTCCACGCATCTCCCATAATGCCTCTTAACTAAACAAATCATCCCATGCAAGGAACAAGAGCCGCATAAGTTCCTGTATATTTATTATGATTGAAAAACTTATTTAAACAACTTCTAAGCGACAGTATAATTTCACTGTTTGGAAAGGAACCCATTGCACTTTTGTGATAGCAAACAGACCACAAATCGAAATTTCCCGAAAATGTTCAAAAAGCCATATTTGAGAAAGTAATTGATTCATTGATCGAAAGTTCAATGTAATTTAGACCTCAAAGAACACAATAAGTTTTCTAAATTTAATGGAAATCAAAGTAGTTCACGCGGACGACATTGTAGATCTTTTTATGGAATGAACCCATGAAGAAATTCCCCATTCCCAAAAGATAATAATGACTAGCAAGTGAAAATGCATGTCCCGTTTTGTGCCTTAGACAAACTCTGACAAGTTCGAAGAGTAGAAAGTGCATGCGTTGATCCACCTTTGACAAAGTGCACGAAAGTTTTACTTAGATGAGAATAAGTCGCAAGGTCAGGTCCTCCAGTGAGTAATAGAACATTTTGTGAAGAGTGATACAAAGACGGTCCAAATGATACCCATCTTGAGGGGAAACATCTCTATTCCATACATAATTCAAGGACAGGACTCAACGAGCACCCAGGATAATGCATATTTTGGAGAAACCAATGTGTGGAATTTTCTCAAGCAAGCAATCCCATACACGCCAAGAAAAGAACATTTTGAAACATTTTTTCTCCAAAAACGAGAAACAAGAGTAGGCGTGCAGGTGTTGCCCTTCAGGATGTTCGAATCGATTCTATACCCAAAAGTCGAGCTACCATTTCCAACAGGGTCCCAGATCCGGCCCCAGCGTTGTCCTCAATTTCATCAAGTTGTTTCGGTGTTGTGCTTTTGATGGCTTCTGCTTGTTTTCCTGTGGTGGCTCCTGAAGGTCTTGTTGTAGCGCCTGTCGTTGTTCGTTGTGTGGTGCCTCTCGTTGTTCCTCGTGTGGTGCTCCTCGTTGTTCCTCGTGTGGTGCCTCTCGTTGTTCGTCGTGTGGTGCCTCTCGTTGTTCCTCGTGTGGTGCCTCTCGTTGTTCGTCGTGTGGTGCCTCTCGTTGTTCCTCGTGTGGTGCCTTTCGTTGTACCTCCCTTGATGCTTCCTGATTTGTTACCTGCAGGTGGTCTTGGGGTTTCTTCAGTTGCTCCTCCTAAGGTGCCGTTTGTTGGTTGACCTGTGGTGACCGCTGTTGGGTTCCGAGACGTAGTTCCTGCAGCCCCTTGTGATCCACTTGTAGATTTTCCTCCACTTCCTCCTCCATTGCCTAATTTTGTCGTTGCGCCTCGTCTTCTCCTGATTTTTCGAGAATTCATTGAGTGTATTAGACAAGGCAAATAGGCAAATGTGAGGCAAAATAATATAAAAATAAAAGCTGTATGTCTTTGAGCCATATGATGCAAAATATGACTGATGAGTTAACCATCTCACTATTCAACGAAAACCATTTCTTAAAATAAGGTAAATTCAAGTTAAATACAGATTTTAAATGTCCAATAATGATCGCACCTGTTCACTGTTCTCGCAAGGTTGCTAACCATTGGAAGTCCTTTAACCCCCTGAAATCGTAGGAAAACTCCTCATTGCATTGCATACCGGTTGAAAGAACTGCGTGTTTCGCGCGACTTTGTCAGCATGGAATACGTAATTCAGCTTTCTACAGTATAACTATCAGCATGCACTGTATATCCAAATCGCTAACAGTCTGAAACATATTATATTTTCTTGACGCCTTCTCACCTCTTGCTGGGCAAAGGACAGGTTATTTCCCCTTCGAGAACGTCGTGAACTTGACACTTTGTGCACTTCATGAACCTGGTGACTTGTACACGGCGTATCCGTCCGTGGAACCTCTTCAGAGATTCAATTTCCCCTTTGTGCATTCTGAGACTTGATTTTTCACGACGCTGCTCATGGAGGAATCTCTTTTCCATTTTCGAGTCCTCCTCAAGGCAGGAAACTAAACCATTTTGAAGAAAACGAAAAAGAAGTCTATTACCAAATCGATGCCGATAGTTAAAATTGAAGAAGTAAATGCTGCAATATGGAAATAATATCCCAGGACTGCCAAATGTACCTCCTTATCCATCAAATGAACTTAGGCGGAAGTGGGGATATCAGCGAGAGCTATGAGTCCCCTCGCTGTAACCATTCAGGCGCATGAATCTCACCTCTCTGCGGTAAATCCGGCGAATGGTTTTTTAAATTTCAAAGTTGTAATACACAACAAATAATAAAGATGAGATCCCACACCTTGAAATGTGTGCATGCTTTGTCACTGGATCATGCCACCCTAGGGGTGAGCATGATCACTATGAATCTAGGGTGAGAATGCTCACTGTGGTATCCAGCGCTCTTGGTGGTTGCAAGGCCACACTCTGGAGCAAATGCCGCACGGTCTTTTCAATATAACTTTTTTTTTATAGGCAGCACATCCCCTTCGGCGTTGGCCTTAGGCGATATCGACATTCCCTAGGGAATTCCATTTAAGGGCGCCCTCCATTCTGACCTCTAGTATTCCATACGCACCATTTGGTGGTTCATTCTCACCCGTTATGAGTGACGCAGTCTTTCCCAAACGAAGAACACACATCATGCTAGTTTTATAATTCTCTAATCGAATATAATTAAACGTCTAATGATGTATAGCTGAATCGTTTCTGATACCACCATTCAGCTTTCAACCGACCTATTTATGTTCCAAATGTACTTTAGAATGTACAGTATAAACGTCTGTATGTAATAGTCCATTATTTGTCATCTCTCATCTCTCATTTTGTTCCACTGGGTACCTAGTATCCGCCCTCCTTATCAAGACAGAGACGCTAATGTAGAAGGTCCAGAGAAATAGCTTCCCGTTAATATCTGCTTCCTAAATTGTTCGTGGCTCGCGCTGTGGGTTTTTCTTAAAGCGTGAATCCCTCTTCTTCCTTCTTTAGGGCCAGTATTGTCAGAGCTCTCCCTGTGTTGGCCTTCAAATTCAGATAATAATAATGCCGTGTGATTCCAAAGCATTAAACTTTGCTGTAAACATGGGAAAAAACCAGGCACTCTATTTAAGGATTCCCAGTGGCGTGGCATAGTTTCTTTACGAGCGACCACTGGGTTGGCCAATGTTATCTTACATCGGTAATGGCAACCTTACCTCTATATGAATATCCGTCCGCATCGCGAAAATTTATGCGAGAGGACAGTATGATAACTTCCTCATCAGATTACTGAATAGGCGGACTGATCGCAGGTCATTGGTAAATTCTGTTAAACCAAGCGTCGAGATATGATGCAAAACGAGGTAAGGAGAAAAGATTACATCTTTGGTTACCACCCCTCCTTCGTCAGATTGGGCGAAAGTTGGTGCGAGTCCTGCAAAGGGGCTCCTAAAAACCTCAATCCATTCCTGTTTAGTTTTTGCTTTTTAGCCGGAGCACCTCCTGGGGTGACATTATCAAGAGGGGTCATCCCTCCGACAGGGATGAAAATGAGTCCAGACTTTCAGTTGAAAGGAATAATGCATTCCCCAACGGTGCTCATATGCGCCATCCTGACAGCAAAGGAGACCTTGCTCACTCTTAAGAGTATTTTGAGAGCCAGCAAAGAGTGTTCATTACCCTTCCTAAGAAGGAAGGGTAATGAACACGCTCTGGTGAATATGTGCCTCCAAATCCATGCGCACCCATTTTTCAAGCAACCCACACCCTACATTCCCCCTTATTATTTGCTGGGTATACGTGAGACTGTTATATCACGCCAGTAACAGTCATACTCAATTCCTTATGATTCACTTTTTCTCTCTAGCCATCATCACCCAAGCGGATGAAATGAATATTTTCTTGCATTACGAACCAATTTCTTTATATTATCTTTTCAGGTAGTGTATACTGGATATTTCAGAGCGAAAACAGATTAAATTGAATATCCATTATCTGGAGGGGAAAAAATCCGGGGACTGGTAGGAACGTTTCAGAAAACGACTTGGCGGCGAGAGTTTCTTCTTATCTTGTGCAGTAAATCACCATGAAACCCCCCCTTGAGCGCAACTCACATTTGACAAACGCTTGGAAGTCGTCGGCTGGGACGAGCTTGACCCCGTCCTTGTACACCAGCTGACAGGTGCCATCCGACTCCCTGTAGTTGAAGGCTTTACACGGCAGAGATGGATCGTCCTTGGCGCATATGTTCTCACATTTCTCAAAGTCAGCGGAGATCTCCTTTGAAACAAGTTCGTAACGTTCCCCGGGGTGTAACTCCCAATACACCACAGGTTCCGAAGCTGATCCAATCCAGAACAGGCACGAGAGCGTGAACACCGTTAATGTGTTGGCCATCGCCCTGTCAGATTATTCAATTCATGTAAACCAAAATGCTTGAAAAAATTTTTTCCGCAAAATATATAGACAAGTGCTTATGGGTTCTAGGAATAGTTTAATGGTTTTCATGCCTACTGGGGTTCCTTCAGACAATGTATCCAAAATCCTTAAAAGCAAAACCACCCACAAATGACCCTCCCGAACACTCTCATCAGAATACGTCCCGAGATATCTGCGGATGAACACGACAACGGACTTCTTACAAAATTCAAATATGAGAGTAGTCTTTTGTCAATATGATAGGAAATCAAAGTTTTCTTAGTTTTGTCCATTAGTGAAAATAATGAAATCAATGAAGCTTGGTAAGAGATATCCATTAATTAATTAAGAGAACCATTAATTCTAGTGCATACCGAGGCGGAGCCATGTATCTACTCTGGTATGGAATGCCATAGCGCACACGGATCATTTTGACAGTGGCCAATAATTACATAGGAAATATCGGCGTTAAATATATGTTGGGACAATGTAAAAGCGCTTCACTAAAGTGAAAAAAGTGCCTAAGAGCCATCAATTGAAAAATTCAAAGATGCTGTTCATGACGCATTCCCAACAGTTACAGCGGCAATGCCGCAGAAAGATGTCTCCCAAAATGACGCGGAAATTTGTACCTATGTGCCCCAACAAAGTTTGAGCTCTCCCACGGACGCTCTGGACGATACATTTCCCATGAGTGTAGGTCCCACCCGCTCACACGGTAGAATGACTAATGAACTTTAAAACATTAAATAATTAATTACAAGTCCTTCGTATGTGCTTAAATCCCAACAGCGACACCAACAGCAGTTCACATGAGTAACACGATCATGACTCTAAGATCCTTCCTCGTCCAACGCAGCGTGTTGCGGAATTCTCCCACCGAACCAATATATCGATTCAAAGCTATAAGCGGAACGAGCGAGAAGATCCGGGCCCTCACCCACATTCGATTGAAGTCCATAAAGCTGAACGAGCGAGAAAATCCAGACTCTTCGTTGACTTTTTTTCCGCTCGCATGCTCTCGTTGCCCTGCAACCAAATGCAACGCTCGGGTACCTTTCTCGTCGGATTCGGGCTATGGCTGCTGCCAACGTGGTCTATGCAACGTCACTGATGAGCTTGAGAAGTAGATGAGATCAATTTGAAGATAATACAACCTTTGTTTTAAGAAAACAAACGACCACATTTCGGCGCCTTGAATCCACCTTTTTCGATATTGCATTTGCATTGGAATTGCATTGCTCCACGTTGCATTGGAACTGAAGAATTCTGAACCAAAATTGCTCCTTATGTTCTTTCCCTTGTAATGCCTCAGGGTGTGAAACTACTTCCTAAGAACAAACCAAAGAAGTCCTCTGAGGAAGCATGACCGCGAATCAATGCCTAGATACCACAGGTAATGTCTTCTTGGTCGGTTTAAGCGTTTAAAATTCGCATTTGTTTTGCATACACCAATGACTTCGTTCCCTCCACGTTGTTCGATCTGCACTATCGATTTCAGTAATTGCAGTGTCTGACGCCTGAGAAAATTCCTTCTGAATGTCACATTACCCGATGACAGGAAGTAAACCGGTATGACAACTGTTTAATATTTCGCATCCCCAGGAAAGGATAACCCGTCTAGCAAGTTATTTTCTCCTCGTCGCGGCCTCATTATGTCGAATGCCAGTGAGTCCAATCCTCGTCTGGCGGCGTTCACAGATGGATGAGGGAAGTCTCATTCCCAGACTTCGACCAAATTCGCCGAACTTTTTCTGAAGTACCATGTCTTAGGTAGAGAGAGTGGTACCCATTGTGTGTGCGTCTGCACAATGCATCAAAACGTGAGACTGATGAAGTAAGACGGGAATGTTACTGATCCGTCACGTGATGTTTCATGGGAAGAACACAGTCACTGTCGGACAGGGATCATCTGCAATCTTCCTCAAACATCGTGCTGCTTGCTTCAAACAGAGTTCTCCCACCGAACCAATATATCGATTCGAAGATATATGCGGAACGAGCGAGGAAATCCGGTCACTCACCCAGATTTGTTTCTTATTTTCAAAATTTTAGCCAAAACTAGTGGAAATAGTGGAAAGAATTGGTAAAGCATCTCCCGAAATATAACAATCCAAATGCTAGAATGTCACTGTTACTGATGGTGAACCGTAAGTTTGCACCGAAACTGGGCATTGTAGAAGGAGACAATCTATTTTTGCTTCTTCAGGCATAATATAGAATGGCACGAGAGGTATCGAATGAGTAAATCGCAAATGCAATATCTTTCAGAGAAGCTCATAACCCTGCATCCAAATATAAGTGATCCACACGAGTAATACGATAGTGTCTATCTGAGCATGGCTCATCGAAGACCAGATGTATCAGGATTTTTGGGGGCTTTTGGGTCTTCAAGGGTTCCTGAAAGTATTATCAACTCCAAGGATCTCCAACCATAGCATCGTATCGATTCATGTGAATTTGCCCAGCAATAACGATTCATCCTCCCTTGATGTCGCCATTGTCCTAAGTTCTTCGTCCTTTCAGGCGAGATTCCCAAGAAATCTCTCCCATCCCCCCACCCCCGACCCCATCGGTTCGCCGCTGTTATCCATTTACACGGCCAATTCCTGTCTAGATGACGCGTTCCTGAAATAATTAGACTGAAATGAGCCGTATATATTTGCAAATGCATTATCCAATTTAATATGGAATGTCTAGTTTCTCTGGCATGAGGTCATTTCAAGGTCATTATCTGGTTACAAGCGAAGAAAAGAAAATTTGGATGATGTTTATCTCTTCCGGGATCTCCTCCGGTCGATCATCAGGTTCCATCTACACTAGTGATGCGAGTCATTTTCCTATTTTGCTTTCCTTGCCCTTTCCATTGTCTTTAAATGACGTTAAATCCAATCCTGACTTGATTTATCATCTCGGATTCTACGGCTTCGATGCATGACAAGTGGGTTCATTCCACTAGTTTAACAGCCCGTTCCCCTCTTCAAGCGTCATGACGGGGAAAGTCAACCGCACTCATTAGAGCTTCAACTCAATGATTGTTTCCCTGGCCTGGGAAATTGCGCATGAAACTTTTCCGTGTCGAGACTCACCTCGGGATCAACACGACCCGACGCGATGCTGGCTTCCAGCAAATCTTCCCTCTCGCTTCAAAACTCAATCTACAACAGGAAAAGAACAAGCGAAAAGGAATATTTATTACGTATTTCGCATTGTGTTAATTATGGACAAATCGACGTGAACTTGTTCACACAGGTCACCGGTGTTCGATACTTTATGATATTAGATATGGTATATGCTCCTTGAAAAATAGTGTTTTCAAGCAAATGAGGAATCTAAGAATCTAACGAACTTGAGGAAGCTCTTCCAAGGTTTTAGCAGGTCCGCGAAAGTCATATCAGGTTTCAATGCAGGAGTTGACATCTAGCGTATTTTCGATGATGTTGAATGAAAATCAATACATATTCCCGCTCATCTTTATTTTAGTGAGTCAGAAACTTTCGGAACACCCTGTTTCTGAAAATAAGGTATCACTTATTCGTTTGGAAATCGAAGAAAAATACTCGTTCCCCAAATTGTATGGAAATGAAAGTGGCTGATGCGTATTACATTGAATAACTTTTTATGGAATGAACCAGTGCAGAAGAATTCAGTCCCCAAAAACGCAAAGTGAGTAGCAAGAGAAAGTGCATGTCCCAATTGTGACTTGAACAAACACTGACATGGTCGAAGAGTATGAAGTGCAGGTGCCGATTCGTTTTCGCATTTGACCGTGTGCAGAAGAGGTTATTTGAGATGAGATTGAATCGTAAGGTCACGTCTCCCAATGCGTAATTAAACATTTTGTGTGGTGGTCATCCAAAGGCGGTCCGAATGATACCCATCTTGGGGAAAGCGATCCTATCACATAGAGAATTCAAATACAGGAACCATGGTGCAGCCAGGAAAATACATATTTAGGAGAAACCTCTAGAGTTTTCTGAAGCAAACAATGCCATTCACGTCAAGAAAAGAACATTTTGAAGCATTTTTGTTGCAAAGGCGAGAAACAGGAAAAGGAGGCAGCCAAGTGTTCCTCTTCCAGAAGATCCTCCCAGTTCTACCGGCGAAGCATCGCCTGAAAACTTTCAAAAAAACGTATTCGCTAGTACCACCATCCATCTCCACCTCCGAATTCCGATTCTTCATCAAGATCGGGGTCTTCCGTTGTTGATATTCTGGTGGTGCTCTGGGTTGGTATTTCTGTGATGGCTTCTGAGGGTCTTCCTGTAGTGAATTTTGTTGTACCTCGTGTAGTGGCTCTTGTTGTTCCTCGTGTAGTGGCTCTTGTTGCTCCTCCTTTGATGCTTCCTGAACTGCTTCCTGTTGTGCTCTTTGTTGTGCCTCCTGTGCGGCCTCCGGATGTTGTCCGTGTGGTGCTTCTCGTTCCTCCAGTGGTACCGCTTGTTTGTCGACCTTTGTTGCTCGCTGCTGGTGGCCCAGCTGTGGTTCCTGCAGCCCCTTTTGATCCATTTGCAGATTTTCCTCCACTTCCTCCTCCATTGCCTAATTCTGTCGTAGCTCCGCGCTTTCTCCTGATAGTTCTAGTTTTCAATGAATGCATTGGATACAAGGCAAATAGGCAAATGTGAAGCAAAATAATATATAATAAAGACTTCGTGTCTTTGAGAAATGTGCAGAAAAATAAGTACCTTACAAGTTAACCACTTTACTGTTCAACGAAAACCATTTATTAAACTAAGGTAGATTTAAATTAATTGCAGATTTAAAATGTCCAATAATGTTCGCACATGTTCATTGTTCTCGCGAGGCTACTGACCAATGAATGATTCAACTCTCTTGAAGTGTATGTATTAATCCAAATATCCTACCATATACGGTAGAGTTTCCTTTCCAATCGTTTCCTTCCGGCTGATGACCTAATTTTCAATACTTTCACTTCCAGGGTGAAAAACAATTTATCGTCTTAAATTATTACAGACATGAGACTTGAACAAATTCAATTAGGGATGGTTTTTAAACTTCCATGTTTAACCAATGATTTTCAGCAAGCCATGAAAAAAATATGGACATGAAAATGACGAGTGAATTCATTATCCCAAAAAAACGAGTGGAAACGTTACTCATCATTGCAATTGAGATATTCCAACGCTTCCTAGCCCTGATGCTCTCTCACCTCTTGCTGGGCAAAGGACAGGTTCTTTCTCCTTCGAGAACGTGGTGAACCTGACATTCAGTGCACCTCATGAACATGGTGCCCTGTGCATTGCGCATCAGTCCGTGGAACCTCTTCAGCGATTCAAGTTTCCCATCCTTTACTCCGAGCCTTGATTTCTCACGACGACGTTCCTGAAAGAGTCTGCTTCTCATTCTCGAGTCGTCCTCAAGGCAGGAAACTGAATCAATGCGAAAGAAAGTGAAAGAGAGATTATTATCGAAATTGAGGCAGACAATGAAAAAATGAAGGAGTAAATGGAGCTGAATTGATGCAAGATGGAAGCAGCATTTCTCTTTAGTGCCAAATATGCCAAATAACATTTAATTCCCCTGTTCCCTGCGGTAAATATCACCCTGAGGAGATTAAATGGATATGTTTTCTTGCTGAGGGAACCGAATCATTTGTTTGGAACATTCCGTTTCCAAGTATATCACACCGTAAACACATTAAACTGAATATCCATACTCTGGGGGAAAATGTCAGGTAGGGTAGAAGACCCAGTGATGGGCCTGTTAAGGGCGGATACTCAGTGATGGGCCATATAGCAGGAAAATTCCTCTGAAGTGTGTATGTGCTCGAATGCTGCTAGCCAAGGTCACAACAGGGTTAGGCGTGTTATGGAAAGTTAGCTAATGGAATTTTCATGTGATGAGGCCTATCATTGGGGACCAGTCCATCACTGGATCTTTTAAACATATTGCATGGAACGTCTAAGAAAACCACTCGGTTGTGAGGGTTTTGCGGTGATATCGCGGTAATTCATCATGAAATCTCCCTACTTGCCCGCAACTCACATTTGACAAACGCCTGGAAGTCGTCGGCTGGCAGGAGCCGGACCCCGTCCTTGTACACCAGCTGACAGTTGCCATCCGACTCCCTGTAGTTGAAGGCTTTGCAGGGCAGAGATGGATCGTCCTTGGCGCATATGTTCTCACATTCCTTAAAATCAGCGGAGACCTCCTTTGATACGAGTCCGTAACGTTCTCCAGGGTGTAACTCCCAATACGCCACAGGTTCCAATGCTGATCCAATCCAGAACAGGCCCGAGAGCGTGAACACCGTGACGGTGTTGGCCATCGCCCTTTCTTGAAATATCGAAGGCCCCAGTATTCATCATAGCCACGTGGCAATTTCGGAATAATTCACCTGCTTCATGGTTTTCCAACTAAAGCGTTGTACAATGCATTTCCAAAGCAAACCAATTAATGAGAATTCACAGTCTGTTTCATGAACAACATCAAGGATTACGCATTGATCACGGGGTGTTGCTAGGCAAGAGCTTTAATGACGAATCAGCACCATTTCCGATCATCGCAAAGCTGGCATGACTTCCTACCTTCAGTTTAGGACGCAGGGAATGCCCCCCTCCCCCCAACATTTCTCGCCAAATTTTCAGATTAGATTCACGGATGGTCTCTCTCCACACTGCGACCCCTCCCCAAGCTGCTCGCCTTTTTTTTGGCAGCCAATGCCAATCCAGGGCAGGCATGGCTAGGAATACCATTGAGTCCACGACTTACCTGGACGGAGGTAAGTATCTGCTCTGAAGTCGAGTGCCATTGGACACAGTGAGTTTCTGGATATTGGCCATAAATTACATCATGATATCGGGATGAAATATCTGTTGGGACAATGTAGAGTGCTTCACTTGAGAGAAAATAAGCGTGACCGAAGAACCCATCGACTGAGGAATTGAATGATCGCAAATAGCAGTAGGACAAGATTAGCGTTGCCAAGAAACCAATTTTAAGTCTTTTGTTTCCACCGAACCAGAATATTGATTTGAAGTTATAAGTGGAATGAGCGAGAAAATCCGGGCTCTCACCCACATTTGCTTTTTATTTTCAAAATATTTGCCAAGGCCAGGTTTCCCCAGTAACCAAGAGTTTCCTGGTGTATATCTTTCGCCTGAATCGGAATAAACGCCTGGCAAACGATTGGAACTAGTAATGAAGATCAAGAGTGTTCGGACAAGACAGGAAAACGGAATTGCCTTCAATCAATCAAATTCTGATATTTTCTTCATTCGTACAACGAAGCCTGCTGTCCATTCTTGAATCACATAATGGAAAATGGCATCAGATTCATGCATTGAATGAAAAAGTTTTTCCTTCAGCAAATTCCATAGTGGAAAAAAATTGTTAAAGATACTCCTAAAATATACCAATTCGAATGCTAGAACACTGTAAGACTGCACCGAAAGTGGGCATTGAAGAATTAAAAGATCTTGCTTCTTGTTTCTTCAGTCATCATGTATCAATAGAATGACAAGAAAAATGTCAAATTAATCAGTCGTAAATGAAATGTCTTTCCCAGAAGCTCATAGCCCTGCACCAAAATAAAAGTGATTCCCACGAGTAAGCCGATCGCGACTGCCTCAGCTGGCCTCATCGAGGACCATCTGTCTCAAGGTTTTGTGGGTTTTGGGTCGTAAGGGTCTCTCAGGGTGAACTTCACGGTTCTGCAACAGTAGGATTGCATAGATTTAAGTGCATTTGTGTAGCTATAACGATTCATGGGGGTACACCGTCTGTTTCAGCAATATCTAGGGTTTCACTTGGATGGGGCAAGACGAAAAGGCACCATTTTCCATAATCATGGTGGAGGCACCGCCTCCTGGCTTCATCTTTTAGGACGCAGGATGAATCCTCATCTGGCTTCCGTCTATCATTGATGTTACGCTGCTACCTCAAGATATATCTTGCATACTTTTAGATTAGATTCTCGGTGGATCTCTCTCCCTCCATCGTACGTCCCCCCCCCCCCCCTTCGTTGGAAACCCATCATCACGCAGCTGTCATCATCACGCCATTTACACGGCCGATTTAGTACATAAGAGGCGTTCATGGTAGAGTTAATCTGAAACAAGCAATCATTCTTAGCTCATTCATTATCCGATTTAATATGGAGTATCTAGTTCACCTCTTATAACACCCTTTTCATTGGCAATATCTGAATTTTCATTAAATCACAAATCAATCTGATTTTCATCTTCCCCATTCGATCTTCATTTCGTCTAAGTGACGCGGTTTCCTCATTCCATTTCTGGTAATCCTGAATCCAGTCATATCTGGTCCGGCATCTACGGCGTCTAATTGCCTCGATGATCAGTAGGTGTGCTCATCATACAAATTAAAATAGATCATTTTTGCCTTCAATCGCCATGATGCATGTCAAAAATATATGGGAAGATCAGCCATACTCCTAGGGACTTTAACTCACGTTTACCATGACCAGGACGGAGTAGTTTGAATGTTTAGTCTCGAAACTCACCTCGGAATCAACAAGACCCCAAGCGATGTGGGATTCTTGCAAATCTTCCTCTTTCTTGCTCCACGTGCTTCAAACTATCTATAACAAGAAAGAAACAAGCGATTTAACTTTCAAAAATTATTTTTCCATTGTGTAATCCATAGATGGACCTGCATAAACTTGTCCACCCCTGGTGAACAGTTTCCAATAACTTATGTTATTAGTTATGGCTGAAGCTTCTAACAAAAGAGTATTAGGAAGCAATTGATGAATCCAAGAATCTTCCAAAAGGCAGACTGCCTTAATTGAAAGGGAACATTTCCAATGGAAGACGAAGAACAAAAAATATTGTGGAACTCCGCAACAAAGTAGTTGAGATTCAATGTAAGTAAGCAATAAAGACCCTCTCGTCTGTTCGGCCAAAACAAAATCATGAGTATCGTTGTGATTATAAAAGTCATTCATAGTTGCGACAAAACCAGCAATGAAACGTATAGCGATTCACTGAAGAGAGAGGATCGTGAATTTGGGAATATCTTTGTTGTCATCGAAGCGTCTTGAAACTGCAACGAAGATAGGGTAGTGAAGAAAGAGCGAACCCGACTTTGCTAAGGATGAATAAGAAAAATGAAACCAGGAGGAAATTTACAAAAAGGCTTTCAGACGGGCCTTAAGCCCAGAAGAAACATTGCAAGCGGTTCACTCGAGTGAAAGGATCGTCACTGAGGAGGCCGTCGGTTCCCGGAACGAACGCCTTCCTGCGATCCGCGTCCACCATAAACCACAGCTCGGTTGGAGAATGTCACCACCTCTGCCGCGCGGTTTCAGAGCTCTCCCTCCGCATATCGATTGCAGATTATATTTGGAATGAGCGAGAAAGTCAGGGATATCGCGCACCTGTTAATCCTTCTCCCTCACGCACGCTACTCGGGAAACCGGCGTTGCCCCGCAACCAAGTGGAACTCCAGGATTCCTCGCTCGTCTGACTCGGACCATGCCTGCCTCCGACGGGGTCTCCATGGCGTCAATGAAGACTATGAGCAGTTGATCAGTTCGATTTCAAGGAATTGAAAGCTTACGGTGAAATGTTCCCCATCTTTTGAAGTGTTTCTTCACCTACGAAAACGGAGTACTTACTTGGTGGACGAAAAAATATATACTTTGTATTCCTGGAACACGCCTATAACTCCTATTCCAATACTTGTCAATGGAATTCAACTGATTTTCAATTCAATGCGAAATTATTGAAGCAAGGCTGTTGTCATGAATGCAACTGATGAGCCCTAAAATAAGTCCATCAGACTTTCGAATAGCGTTAAGGATAAGGACTGGTACAATATTAAAATCCGTTTAGGTTTCATTTCCTGGTTAAAACCATTACTAAATGTTTTCACCAGGGCTTAGTAACAGGGCACCAGAATTCAGGTTTTCTGTTTTCCCTGAATTTTCAAGGGGCCCATTTTTTGATCCAACGCTTCAGATAATGTTTTTGGAACCCCGCAGCGTCTCTGCTGGCGGGAAGCATTTCAATGCTTTTTTTTCTCCTTAAGCGACTCAAGGTTACGAAGTTGCAATGGTGCTCACGAGTCAGCTGAGCAATCTTAGAATACTCTTTTTTATTTCAGACTGCCTTGCTTGTCGTTGAAAATTGAATTTGAAGATTTTTAGAAGGAAAAAAGTATGGGAAGGACCATGGGGCACCCAGACAAATTCTAAAGAACCAATCTTCGCATGGAAAGGCTCTCACCATTTCATCGATTCTCGTATCAGATAAATCGCTTTAGGAAATCGAGAACCCCCCCCCCCCGCAACTAAATATCATCATGTAGGACAAAACAACATGAACTTCATAAATAGTGGAAACAGTATTTTATTAGAGCTCAAATGGCAGCAGCGAAACGTAAAACGATTTTTACGAGAAAGAAGATCGTGAACACGGCAGCCGACTCGGTGCAGAGCCGCATGTTTCAAGGTCCTCCCACCCATCGATTCAAAGTCATAAGCGGAACGAGCGAGAAAATCCGGGCTTTCACACACCTTCGTTTCTTTTCCTCACAAGTCTCCGAACCGGGGGTGCCCCAGAGACCGCGTTCAACAATGGTGTTTCTCTCTCGCCTGAATCGATGACGAAAAAAAAGTAAACTTTTGTGCATCTCATACACGGATTTAAACCTCAGCATCCTCAAATTGTTTCATTCTCTCGTCAGGGCATTCAATTCCAAGCAAATCATGAGTTTTTATTCCGATCACACGATCCTCCATCAACCAATCTCCCACAGATGCCAATATTGCTCCGTTTCAGCTGTGCGCGGTCTTCATTTCAAGCAGTGAAGACACTGGGAAGTTGGGAAGCACTGCGTTACACGTCACTTTTCACTATTACACTTTCTCATTTGTGTCTCTGAAGTTTCTGATTAACTGTGTTTTGTGCGTTAGCCATGCCTCGATGCAGTGAATAATTTCTGCGATGATCAGTAAACCAGATGCGCCGAAGATCTGGTTCACTTATTGCGCCATCGCTCACATGCACGGTAACTCAGATGTTCCTGCAAAACGAAGTGCAGACTTGATTGAACCGACTTTGTGGTCACACAAAAAAAAAAACCGGATGCAATCCGAGTCGCTTAAATCGTGGGGTGCATTGCACTTGGAAGTCCACCAGAACGAAATATGGAGCCTTTGAAAAAAAAGGCAATCGTCGATTCCTTGCTCGCCTAGATTCCTAGCTAGAGGACATTTCGATTTTCTGTTTCGAAGCAATAAAGAGATATCATTTCCATTCTGAACAACTTGTTTGTTTCATCACAGAAGTCACTTATTCACAGAAGTCATTGGATCCGTTCATCCCATGGAAAATATTCATGGTGTGCATGTTAACTCTGAAATCACATAATTTCGCATTTGGACGTTCCTAAAGCTAGATCGCAATCTAGAAATACAGGCAGAATTTATATTATCTCAATCATTACTAATTTTATTCTATGAAAAAAAAAGGTTTTTGTGAAAGTTGGCTGAGAATTAACGGAAGTTCAATTTGCGGAAAAAAATGTCCACACGGAGATCGCTCTATTAACATTGGGATCTGCACATTGCACCTGACAATCAAAAACCGAATTCCTGGCATGAAAAGGCCTCACGAAATACACTCTATGTGGTCCATTACAATCTGCCAAAAAATGCACGTTAAGAAATGGTTTCTAATCCCCGCAAGGAATGAATTTTCTGCTCACGCTCAATTCTATAATAGGAAAAATCGCTGCTGAAACCAATCAAATATTCGTCCCCTTTGAATCGTGGAATATTATTTTTGCTGCCCAAGCACTTGAAAGCCACTCCGAAAGTGGCTTTGTTAAAGATGATTAAAAGAAAATGAAATAAGGAATAAATTTTCGGAGGTGTTCAAACCCCATCAGCAGGAAAATTACAAGCGACGAGTAAAAAGGGAGGTCGCTGAGGAGGCCGTCGGTTCCCAGAGTGGATGAACGCTTTCGCGCGATCGGTGTCCACTTAAACCGCAGGTTGGTTGGAGACCGTCTCCTTCCCTTCCACGTGTTTCGGGATTTCTCCCAAAGTATGAGCATATCGATTCAAATGGAAGGAGCATGGAATGCCGGGCTTTCCCACACACCTTTGCTTTTTTCTTAGGTATTTCTGGGGGAATCTGGAGTTGTCCGGAAAGCTTCCAGACAACTGACATCACAGAGACATGAATTTGCTGTCGGTGTCCAGTTCATTAATTTCACCTTAGCAGTCCGAAGGGCCCGTGAATTTCTCTTTGATACGAAGCGGGACACTCTATATCTAGTCTCATTCCTGTTGGAACTTACAGCAGCCATGCAGCAGGGCATAATCACCAAGAAAGCCCAAGGGATTGACCCTTCCCATATAGCCGATGTCGATCTCCTGGAATCAGAATGGCGCCCAGGCGCGGCAGCCAATCAGATTCGTTAAAAATAGGGCCTGGAGTTGGCCAGGCTCTGTCTCTCTAGGGGGTCTAGGCGAGAAATGGGAAACCCGAATACAGCTCCACACTCACCGACCCCTATTGGCCAAGTTCCCAGCATTTATTTGACTTGAGCGGACGTCCCCTGAGACCTGTTCAGAGGCCTCCTTTCCGCCTCCGCCCCCTCTCCCACTCGGAAAAAAGGGAAGTCCTCGTAGTCATGATATATGAGCCGATTTGCGAGGAAGTCATCACATCCTCCAGATAGCCCCCAAAGAAGGTTTCACTGTCTTTTTTTTTTTTTTTTGGGGGGGGGGGGTCATCATGTCTCTTCGGCTTTACGGTACACGAAGCAAATGGCTTATAAGTTTTGCCTTTGTCGAAGATGTTTCGAAGACCAGTTCCAAATCAGGGAGAAACTTGAACTCCAACTTAAATGCAAGGACGACAGGGCCAAAAAACAATCGCTAACGAAATTTCACCGAGAAAAAGTCTGAATTCAAGCGTCAAAGGCGATTGAAGTCTCGGAGTTACCCAGGCCGAAACTACCTTGGTGCTCAGCCTGGCTTGAATGAAGAAATTTCGCAAGTTGACATCCCAGTGAAAGATGAAGACGGATCTTGTGCGTGTATACTCGTGGATTAGTGCAAAAATTCACATTTTCCGAATTTATTGAGCACTTTGGAACTCAGGAAATTCAAACTGCGAGGAGCATATTACGCATGAGACCTTAATTTAAGTCATGGAAGAACATTCAAAACGTTACTAGTTTCATATTCACAAATTTATTTGAGCACTTTAGGACCAGACAACAGACATTTTAAACATTCGCATCAAATCAAGTCACCAAACCCAAGGATTCAAATCTAAAAGGACTTCATCTATGGAAGTTGGCGAAGATCAGTTTCTGCAAAATCAATGCAAAATCCCCCAAAAATTAGTTATTAACAGAGTGAGCAATGAACATGACTGCACATATATTATCAATGGATGGAGCGGCGCAATACCGAATCCCCAGAAGCTTACCAAAATATTAAAATGTGCAATGAGCGAAAATGCAGGCCCGACCACGACAAGAACTGCCCAGGATGCTCTGAACTGCCCAGGATGCTCTATCAAGTGCAGGCATAGATTCATTCCCACACATGACCAGGAGCTTTGAAGCTCGAAATGAGGAATTCATCCTTAGGCTGTAAATTTTCCCAAGTGCAAGGTGGAAAAAGTAACTTCAAATAGATGGAAACTCAGATAGTCTCTGAATAGAGTAAAGGCAAGTTCGAACACATGACGAAAACTTTACGTGACAGGAACCCCATGAAGTGCAATAAAAACACATTTCATTGGAAAATTATGATTCAATTACATGCGAAAAGACTTCCAATTCACAACCCAGGGAACATGAACAAATGCCACAGCAAATTTACTCCAAGACCGACGGACAGGAAAATGAAAATGCCTTGTCTAGATCTTGACGAAACTCCTCCCTTTGAACGCCCTAATTTTGCTCCTACAGGACCTACTGTGGTCCCTCGGATCTGTCCCTCTTTTGTGCCTCCAGTGAGGTATTCAGTTATGCCAATTGCTGGTCGTCCTGTTGTGCCTTCTGAATCTCTGTCTGTGGTGTGTCCTGCAGATTCTCCTGTAGCTGTTCCATTTCGCGCCCATGAGGCAATTTCTGTCGAATTTACTGTGACGTTCCCAAATGATTCTCCAAAAGGTATTCCTGTGGTGCCTCCTGTGACTCTTCTTGTAGTACCTCCTATAGCCCCAGGCCTTAGTACTCCTCCAATTCCCCCACTCCCTCCTCCAATTCCACCAATACCACCTCCAATTCCTCCACCAATTCCTCCTCCAATTCCCCCCCTCCCTCCTCCAATTCCACCAATACCTCCTCCAATTCCACCAATCCCTCCTCCAATTCCACCAATCCCTCCTCCAATTCCTCCACTCCCTCCTCCAATTCCTCCACTCCCTCCTCCAATTCCCCCACTCCCTCCTCCAATTCCCCCACTCCCTCCTCCAATTCCTCCACTCCCTCCACCAATTCCTCCTAAGGCTCCAATTCCCCCACTCCCTCCTCCACTTCCTCCTCCACTTCCTCCTCCACTTCCTCCTCCACTTCCCCCTCCACTTCCTCCTCCACTTCCTCCTCTACTTCCTCCTCCACTTCTACCAGCACCTCTGGTTGCTCTTCTTTGCCTTCTCCTGTTAAGTATTAGTACGTGTGGTTCGTTTAGAATAGGTAGATCAAGGAAATCTTATGGAAAGACAAAATCAAGGACATTCTAGCTGCAAAGGTTATTTGAAATAAAATATGCGATTCTGAAAGTTTAACTTTCCACGTTTCCATTCTGCATTTTCTAATCATATTTTTGAAGAAATGAGAACCTTACAGAAAGGTAGCTTTCAAAATTTTAGCAATGCACCTGGTATCTGCCTAATTTCGACTGTCAGGGTCCGAGGATATTAAAACTTTGCATTTATGGCACCAAAATTAAATTTAAAAGTATTCGCTGCATTACGTTCCGCTTGAATTTGTTAAATTCGAATTCCTCACTTCCTTGTTGTCGGTGCATGCAGAATGAAACGTTCTACTTCAACAAGTGCTGATACGATTTGTCTTCCAGGAAATCTGAGGCTTGTCACTCCATCTATCGCTCCATAGATGGCGAAACATTTTTTATCGCTTCATTAAGGAAAAGGCATTTTTCATCTTTCCAGTTTATTTATATGGCTTAAATGTTAAGGATCTGAAATCATTTTTTTCTTAAGTTCACCCAGCTAAATTTCATAGGTAACGTGAAAAAAATAGTGACCCAAAATGTCCAAGTCAATTACTTCATGTCTGATTTACTATCAGGAAACAAAAATCCGTCAAAAGGAGCCACCTCTTGTCTTTAAATTCGAGGAAGTAGACCTTTTGCGTGAAGGTGCACGTTTGCACAAGAGCGTTGTAAACGACCTCATTTCAAAAAAGTTACTCAGATCCAGTTGAGTCACTGAGAAGGATTATCAGCTGCTTTTGGACGAATTCGGGGCACGACATAACGCATGCAAAATTCTCACTTTGAGGCGGGCACGGGACAGCCTCCTCCCCTATCGAGCCCGTCGTGCGCCAGACATCCCGGGCACGGTATCGACAGTTGACGGTGGTACTTCATCGTCGCTCCGCGATCCTCGTTCCCTCCTGCCGGGTCGGGTTCGTCCCAATCCAGTCCTCGAAAGACTCCTTTGCCCGTTCTCGAGTCGTAAGGCAGGCAGAGGACTGCGCCCATGCACAACAAAGACCACGTGTTTGAACACGTAGTTGCCGACATCGGAATAACAGGAACGGATGCGGAGCCCCAAAAAAATTGAATATGCAAAGGATTTGGGTAAATTTTATGTTACCAGCTTTTTATAATAAAGTGGAAAGACTGGCTTTCAATGGAGGGCAGGTTCCATTTCAATGGAACACCATCAAGTAGAATATTTGACACTCTTACATTTTTACCCGTAGCGTCCAAAACCTCATCAGCTTTGAGTGTTGGATGTCTGAGGGCCCGTCAGTGAGCAGACGTGAAGTGGATAGTACAGTTTCTACAAAATCTTTCTCTGCATCTACTTTCCAAAATGCCGCTAGACGTATATGTCGCTTTTCTTTCGATCCGCGAAACTTCGATGATTAAAACAGTATTATTAATTCTAGCTTCAAATATCCCGATTGCTAATTCTAATTGGATTAGTTTCAAAATTCATCTTTCTTGCACTTTCAATTTTTGCATTTTTTATTGCGATGCATTCCATACTGACATATTCCTCTCATATAAACATGACTTGGAATTTCTAAAAGGACTTAAGGACAAATTTTTCCTCGAATAATTGAAAGGAATTTCGCACCAACTCCAAAATTCCCACCTTCGCAACCTTTCGTTCGGTTCGAATCGATCAGGCAAGTCCCCCAGCAAAGCTCCCACTCGCTCCACTCACATTTGACAAACGCCTGGAACCTGGCATCACGCACGAGCCGGCCCGTCCCCTCGTACACCAGCTGGCACGTGCCGTCCGACTCCCGGCGGTTGAAGGCGCGGCACGGCCGGGACGGATCGTCCTCGGCGCACGCCCTTTCGCATTCCTCAAAGTCGGCGATGACCTCCTTCGACGCGGCTGCGTATCGTCGCCCCGGGTGCACAGCCCAACGCACCACGGGTTGCACTGATGATCCAACCCAGAACAAGCAGGAAAACACGGCCAGCGTCGAAAAGCGTCCCATCGCCCTGTAAATACATACAAATTTGCTTCCCTTATTTATCAGCTGGGTGATGAAAATAGCAAAACCGCAGACAATTTTTTTTGCAATGAATTGAGCAAAAAGTATATTGTTTTATTGTAAATTTTGATTCTAATGATTTTGTTTGAACAAAATATCTGTGTAAGATTTTTAAATATTTTTTTCGGGCTAATCAAGAACGAAACAACGAAACACAAGTCGCCCGTGTCTCGTGCGAGTAACTCAGATTTGGCAAGGACAACTGCGCCCGCATCAGAGACGGGCAAATCACAGAAGCTGTTAATGTAAAACCATATATTTCAGCTTAACACCATTCCAGGTTTTCCGGATCAACATATGCCTGCGAATTGGACATATTTAGTGGGCAGGCTGTACCTAAAATAGTAGCTTGATACGTGCATGCAATTGGAATCCCTCCTATTCCACGTCTTCCATCATGCAGTCTGTAAACAACGGCATCAGGATCAACGCAACAGGAAGGCCTTAAAATCCCCGTTTCAGATCTGTCAGAAATCGTCACAATAATTAAATGAGGCTGCTATGCGCATTGTCAGAAAAGAGAGCCACTCACAAGCCTGTTTATGACGGGATTATTCATATTAATCTTAATTTTAGGTGGAAACCTGCACAAAAATAATGAAATATTCACATTTGATGGATCACTAGGCAAAGAGTTTCCCCCAACCCCCATGAGGGCGTGCAAGTCACGCCCCACGCACCAATCTGAATTGCTGCTCCACGATGGAATGCTCTGCGTTGATCGCATTGCAATCGGCTCCAATAGTTGCCATCGCATTGCAATCGCATTGCAATCGGCTCCAACAGGGAAAGGCCCCGACAGCCGTCGAGGATTAGATGAGGTGCTGAATGACCAATATTATCCGTCTTGACTCGATGAGAATTCATTCCTTGAGATAGTAATGTTTTAAAATAGTTGCCCTTCGAAATTGACGCCACTATGAAGTAGCCTGAAAATATTTTGTATGGGGAACCGCATATCAAACTCTCATTCCCTTGTCGTCGTAGCTTTGCCTGAAAATGTTTCAAGACTCATCTCAGAACAAAAAGATGCAGAACCTATTTGAACCTATATGAGTGAATACTCCTTTTTCGCGGCCATTCACCCACACGCACCACGTATCGTGCACAATTTTCTAAATTGTGCACAGATGAAACACATTCTCGAAGAAGGCACTTCATCGTTACACAAAGCATGACGCATCCCTGTCTCAAAAGAAGCCCGACGATCTGGCCTGACAGCGATGACTTCTTTTTGCAAAGGGTACAGCGTATTCTTGAAATATGAGAAATACAAGTTGTGAGAAGAAGTACTGGGAATTCAAGAGGAACTAGGAGCTAGATACTTGGAGGAATAACATTTGTTCTGCATATGAAACAGGATACGCTCGGCGCTCTACAATATTTTTCGTTGTCGCTCTCAGTTTTTTTTTCGAGGTCTTCTCATTCGGATGAAATTCTCAGAACATCCTTTTTTTAATGCGATCAGTTATCGTGCTTAGTTATTAGTTATTGTGCTTATTTATTGTGACTGATCATGCAATAATTACCCTTTCCTGAAATCACCTGCTCTTTCTCAGGTCAAGGTTATTCACCCGTTCCCCGGAGGTTATTTTCGGCTCGCTGCGCCGCTATGGTGGGAAATTTGGTGGAAAAGTTATTTTACAAAATAAACTATTTTATTTATCATTCACACGATATTTGTTGTTTTCGGTACACAGGGGTTGCTCCAAAAGTATAGGAGAGTGCGACACTCTTGGAAAGACGAGCGAATTCACATAGTGTTGCAGATACGTCATAACGCAGACATGTATCGGTGCAAGTTAAATGTATAATTATTATAATTAATGTTGTAGGAGACTTTGTTTAATCATACTAATTGGAATACGGAAACATTGGCGCGTTACTACCGCTATATTTCAAATCGGGATAGAAAGCAGCTCAATGGAAGAGGAGTCATTGCCCTGACTATTGCGTAGAATAACTGAAAAATATTAAATTATACATAAGTTCGGAAAATAAAGTACTGGGGAGAATGTTCACGCAATTCCAGCGACACTGAAGAGGTGCTTCACTCGAGTAAAAGGGTCGCGACTGGGGAGGCCGTCGGTTCCCGGCACGCCGCTGGACCTTCCACCGACATCCATCCGCCACAGTCGGCTTCGTCCTCCCGCGCGCGTTTCCTTCCTAAACGAAGCTGTACATCGATTCGATTTTGCATGCAGAGAGACCGTGATGGATGAATGTTCACCCACCTTCCTTTCCTTTTCCTCGAGACTGTGCCAACAAATAACAAACGTTGCCAGGAAACCTAAGGTCAGTGTGAAATGTAGGTGGAACTACAAGGCGGATACAGGACACAGCACTATGTGACGTTGCAGATTACTTAGATAGTGCTCGTGCGTTTACTTCTTCCAAGCATAACAGAAACAAAAAAAACTCCAAAATAATGTCCAGATCTAACCACAACCAAAAATACTGATTTTTACAAATTGAAATCCAGTTTAAAATTCTTGGTTGGTGTCACAATTCCATGAATTCAGCCATCACCCATTCCACGTCAAGATTCGTAGAGCAAGGCGGTGGGGGACAAATGATTCGATTGAAAAGCGCTGAAATCGGCCTTCTTTGCTCGTTCGTTATTATATTCATCATGAAATCTATGATTAATCATGGAAATGCCCTAAGGGAAATACAAATGAAAACAGCTGGAAGTACGAGTATTCTGCCATCGTTTTTCATTATTTATTCTTTAGCACAGAAAGATAAACTATACAAAAATTTATTTGCTAACGATCATGCACTGATGAAATAGAAATTAATGGGAGCAACCATTGCTTTAAGAGAGCGAAAACCATCAAAGTCAGATAATAACAAGGGCGAAATGAAAACCTGTAGAGGAGGTAGAGGGTGGGAAATGCGAGGGGCGAGGTCGGCAGAGGTCAGTCTCCGCCTTCGCGAGCCTCTCGCCCTGGTTGAGCTCGCCTTCATCCGATCTCGCCTCGGCCGATGTCACCCGCGGATTCCCTCCTTGGAGACGGAGCCTGATGTTCGGCGGGGATATCGCTCTCTTCGTGTAGGAGATGTCAATGGGATAATCCCATTGCGGCTGGGCCTTTTCTTTTCGTCCCCGTTTCGTCTCCGTCCCCCGATAAATCGAAGAGTCCATCGACCATTAGAAACATCGCTTGCAAGTTATCATGGACCAAATTCGCAGGACCCAAGGGCCCCTTCACTCCCGTCAGCTGCGCTCCGTCGCACACCTTGCATGCTGATATGATGTTTAAAAGTACGGAGGTGATATTGGTATGCCTTGAAACAACGTTGTCCCTGGGCGGTGAGGGTGAGTGGGTGAGGCGGTTGGGGGGAAGAAGGGGTGAGGGGGGTGGGGGAGGAGAATGGCTTGAGGCGAAGGATGGGGTGATGGAAGGGTAATAGAGGCAGGGAAGTTCCTATGGACGCTGAGGATGGATTCAAACATTACTATCTAATACTTCGAAGAGGTCAAATGTTGTGGTAATGATATTCGTGGCTGTCATCCCAACGCGCGAGGCCTACGAGACTATGTCATCTCAGGCCATAGGCTAGGCCATCCACTTCTCAAAGCGCCAGGTCCATAAGGCTATGCTACTCTAGGCCATAGGCTTGGCCGTCCAAAGGTCTTGGCTCCAGGTCCATATGGCTAGGGCAACCTGAGCCATAGGCTGTGGCTCATCTTATTATTTCCGGGCTGTATGGCGGGTGCGGAAGAACTTCAAATCCGAGATCTGTAATGGTTTCTACAGTCTGTCGAGCAGTGTGGGGACGAGCATCGTCGTGGAGAAGTATTCCTTTCTTGAGGAGACCACGACGTTTTGTTCGAACTGCAGGCTTCAGTTCATCTCGCAACAGCTGTGAGTACGTGTCCCTGGTTACGGTAACCCCGCGGTAACCCCCCCCCAAAAAAAAATGGTCAGCATCAATTTTCGGGCAGATGCGACGATCTTGCATTTCTTGGGGCGAGGAGAGGTCTTGTCCATACTGACTCGTTTGCTCTCTGGTTTGTGGTAGTGGACCCATGTCTCATCTCCTGTCACAATTCGTGAAAGGAAAGCATCTCCTTCGGCTTCGAAACGGCTCATCGGGGAAACCGCACTGGTTTCGCGCTGGCTCTTCATCTCTCCCGTCAGTAGACGGGGGATCCATCTCGCACACACTTTATCGAATCCCAGCATCTCGTGAACGATACGGTGGGTAGAGCCATGACTCATACCCAGGCTGGCAGCGATTTCATCTAGTGTCATTCGCCGATCCTGTTTCACAAGTTCCTCGGCGCGTGCTACGGTCTCCGACGTGCGCTTGGCCCGGGCGCGGAGCATACTTCACACTTGTTATTCCACTTTGAAAAAATTCTGCACCCACTCGTAGACGTTGCTCCTTGCGATGCGGGGATCACCATGCACAGCTCTGAGTCTCTGATGAATTTCATCACCATTAATGCCTTCAGCATTACCAACACCTCGGAGGCCATGCTTGAAAGAATCTCATGCTGTAAAAAAGTGCCGACGGAGAAAAAAAAGCTGCGCATGCCCCTAGGGAACATGCCGACAAAGAAAACGGCACATGAAAAAATACGGTTGCGAAGATGCTTTGGAGGGAAAAAAAAATCATGTCCTGTTTTCAGTTGACTCACCCTCGTACATACGACTTCAATGTTCTAAAACTTTTTCAGAGGGAAAGAGGGAAATGTGCATGCGTGTACTGTGCGAAAAGCGAGACCCACACCTGCATCTTGTGGCATGGAGGAGGACTTCAACGTTTCGCAAAAATTTTCAAATTGCATTTTTGGCACATTGGATCATCACGGTCATTTTTGCGGTATTCATCTCTGATGTTCAAAATGATACTCACGAGGGCTTCGAAGCATTTGCAGAGATTTTCACTGACCTGTCTGCCAAGTGTGGGCCAAGGGTGCCACAGTTCCCCGTGCGACGCGTGGTCTAACAACCGAAAAGTCGCAGAAATGCCGCAGCTGCAGCAAATACGCCAACCTAAGGCCAACATGCGAGGCTGATTGGGATATGAAAATGAAGGGGACGCAGTGCCCATTGATTTGGGCTGGCTCGTAAAATACGCTCTCCGATTCTTTAAAATGCTTGCTCCCATACATATAAACAGTATATCAATGTTATGCACTCAACTGTTGTACATGCTGTTAATTGCGAGCGCAGTAGGAAGTACAACCAAGTACTTCGTCCCAGTATGTCGAAGACAGCAAGATCGATTGCAAACCACAATATCATTTCACGGAGATCGTCGCTCTTGTAACAGTAATGCAAGCGGATGCCCATAAATTAGACGCGTTTTCCCCCCTTTGGGAATAAGGGGAGATCCAGGCATGGAAGAAAGTGGTTTATGAGTTCAGATTCCTCAATTTTTCGAAGACCAGGTCCAAATCGGGGAGAAACCAACTTTGATTTAAGGACGGCAGGAACCAAAGACGGGCAAAAATGGTATCCAACCTAGTAGAAATTTGAATAAAAGGAACGGACTTACGAAGACTCAAAGGCATTTGAAGAGTGAGTTTTGCTGGCAGAAACTTCCTTGGCACTCGCCTACGCTGGCTGACATGAAAAACAGTTTAATACCCAAGTGAAAAAAATAATAATAACGGTAATAATAATAACATTAGTGCAAAACTTGAGATTTTCTGAATTTATTGTTCAAGGTCATCACTTTGGAACTCTGCATATCCAAACTCCGAGAAGCATATTACTTATGAGACCTTTATTTAGGTCATGAAGCATCATCTAATTCCTTGCTATTTTCATTTCTTCAATTTAATTTGGCAATGAATGCCGGAAATCTGACATTTTGTAACATTCACATCAAAATATATCAACACAATCAATAATTAAGACTTGAAAAAACTTCATCTATACAAGTAAAAGTTGGCGTATATAATTTTAGAACAGAGTGAGCAATTAACATGGCAGCGTAGACATCAAATGGAGTGGCGAAATCCCGAATCCCCCTCTCCCCCAAAAAGGGTAAAATGTGCAGCGTCCGAAAACTCAGGCCCGACTTCCGCAAGAACGTCCGAGGTGCATGAGGTGCATGAAATACATATACATTCCCACCAATGACTAAGAGCTTTAGAGCTAGGGAGAAGGAATTCATCATTAGGCTATACATTTCCCCCACTGCAAGTTAGAACGAGTCGTAACGAAAATTCGAATGAACACCCCTGCAGGTACGGCTTAAAAATTGACGAATACTTTATGTGACGTGAACCAATTCAAGAGCAAGAAAACAAAATGTCAAGGGAAAACCAGAAACTAAATTCATCACATTCCCGGGGAAAACAACAAACGAGAAAGCAAATTTGCTCCAAGACCGACGGACAGGAAAAAGTAAATGCCTTGTTTAGCTCTTGATGCAACTCCTCTCTTTGCTCCCCCGAATTTTCCTCCTGCTAGACCTCCTGTGGTACTTCCAGTCAGTCCCTCTGTGGTGCCTCCGCTAGAAGATACTGTACTGCGTCCTATTGGACCACCTGTTGTGCCTTCTGTTTCTCTGTTTGTGGTATGTCCTGCAGATCCTCTTGAAGTGGTTCCATTTGGCGCCCCTGAGACTTTTTCTGTCGAATTTACTTTCACGATTTCCAATGGTCCATCCTTAAATTTTCCAGTGGTGCCTCCTGTCACTTTTACGGTGGTGCCTTCTGTTGAATTTACGTTGGTGCCTCCTGTCGCTTTTTCAGTGGTGCCTCCAGTCGCTTTTTCAGTGGTGTCTCCCGTCCCTTTTTCAGTGGTGCCTCCTGTCGCTTTTACGGTGGTGCCTCCTGTCGCTTTTACGGTGGTGCCTCCTGTCGCTTTTTCAGTGGTGCCTTCTGTCGATTTAACGGTGGTGCCTCCTGTCGCTTTTTCAGTGGTGCCTTCTGTCGCTTTAACGGTGGTGCCTCCTATCGCTTTTTCAGTGGTGCCTCCTGTCGCTTGTACGGTGGTGCCTCCTGCCACACTTTGTGTAGTGTACCCTATAGCTCCTGGCCTCACTACTTCCCCAATCCCTCCTCCAATTCCATCAATCCCTCTTCCAATTCCAGCACTCATTCCTCCAATTCCTGCACTCACTCCTCCAACTCCACCAATCTCGCCTGCAGTTCCACCCATCCCTCCTCCAATTCCTGCACTCATTCCTCCAATTCCCCCAATCCCTCCTCCAATTCCGCCAATACCTCCTCCAATTTCCCCAAGCTTGCCTCCAATTCCCCCAATCCCTCCTCCAATTCCCCCAATCCCTCCTCCAATTCCACCCATCCCTCCTCCAATTCCACCACTCCCTCCTCCAATTCCGCCACCTGCATTAGAAGGCATTGATAAGCATGTCTTTATTCCAAATGCATTTTCACCCAATGGTGATGGTAAGAATGATTTCTTTAAAATCAAAGTAGGACGTGATGCCATTGGTATCGATATCATCCTCCAATTCCACCCATCCCTCCTCCAATTCCACCCATCCCTCCTCCAATTCCACCCATCCCTCCTCCAATTCCACCACTCCCTCCTCCAATCCCTGCACTTCCTCTTCCACTTGTACTAACACCTCTGCCTGTTCTTCTCCGCCTTCTCCTGTTAAGTGAAATATGATTTGTTCATTTATAATTGCTTGAGGAAGAAACTCGAGAGGAAATACGACGGCCATGATAATTGTGGTTACAAATGTTATTTGAAATAAAATATGCTGACTCTGAAAGTTCATTCTTCCACGTTTTCAATCGTCATTTGCTAATCACATTTTTGAAGGAAAGAGTGCCTTTCAGAAAAGTAACTTTTGCGCTTCTAGAATGGACTAAATTCGAGTTATTCACTTCCTTGTTAGCAATACATGCTGAATTAAACTTTTTGCTTCAGCATGTGCTGATACGAATTGTCTTTGAGGAAAGCTTACGGTTTTCGCTTCATCCATCGCTGCATAGATGTCTTAAATTTCTCAATGCTTCATTGAGGAAAGGAAATTCTTCAACTCTCCAGTAACAGGGTATTCGTTTTAAATATCTAGGATGTGAAATCATTTTTACATTTCACCCGTAAAAATTTCCCAGTAAACAGGTTAAAAAAGATGTAATGAGCCAAAATGAAAACTGAAGCCAATTGCTTCATGTCTGATTCAGGAGACGAAAAACTGTCAAAACCCACCACCCTTGTTTTTTAAATCGAGGAAATTGGTCGCTTTGCATCAAGGAGCACTTTTGCACATGAACGTTGACTTCATTCGAACATAGTTATTAAGTTCCAGGTTAGTTGCTCAGAGGTATTATCAGCTGCTTTTAGACGAATTCGGGGCACAACATAATGGAAGCCGAAGATATTCTCACGTTGGAGTGGGCAGGAGACAGCTTCTTCTCCATTGGAGCACGTCGTGCGCCAGACATTCCGGGCAGGGCACAGACAGTTGACCCTGTGCGGTGTGATGGTGGACCTTCTTCAGCATCCGAAGATCACCTTTCCAGCCCTCGGGACTAGGATCGTCTCGATCCAGCCCTCGAAAGACTCCTTTACTCATTCTCCTGTCGTCCGGCAGGCAGAGGACTGCTCTCGTGCATAAAAAAATATATTCCCCTCTTTATATTGCCAAAATATGAACCGAAAAATATGATAGCGCATGCGTGAAATTATCCTTGACAGGTGATTTCTTGAGAGGCGAATTAGCGGCGCTTTTCTGTTAGTCCCCTAGACAATCAGTACTCTTTCGTGAAACTTTTGTTAAGAGTCTCCCTAACGAGGGCTCACCACTCTGTATTCAGGATTCTCCGAACATCATTACTCTCGGATGTAACCTTTTTTATCAATGCCGTATTGCCGTCCAATGTACCGAGTTCCGAGGAGGCACGAAATTATCTAAGCAATGTGAAGTAAAAAAAAAAACCACGATCTAGTCGATTCAGATGAGAGCAGATTGCTAGAACTTGAGGGCAATGTTTACCTCGAATAATAAAATGGAAATTGGCCCAGACTCCGAAACCCACACCAACAAGCAACATTTCTCAGCCCGAATCGATCAGGTATAAGTCGACAGGCGGCGCTCCCACTCTGCTCCACTCACATTTGACGAACGCCTGGAACCCGCCAGCATCCACGAGCAGGCCCATCCCCTCGTACACCAGCTGGCAGGTGCCGTCCCACTCCCGGTAGTTGAAGGCGTGACACGGCAAGGACGGATCGTCCATGGAGCATGCGCTTTCGCATTCCTCAAAGTCGGTGATGATCTCCTTCGAAGCAGCTGCGTATTGTTGCCCGCGGTGCACGGCCCAATGCACCACGGGCTTGATTGCTGATCCGACCCAGAACAAGCAGGAAAGAGCGGCCAGCGTCGAAAAGCATCCCATCGCCCTGTAAATACATAAGAATTGACTGACCTTATTTATCAACTGCGTGATATAAATGGTATCAATATAATCGCTTGCCAGGTTTTTTTTTGCAAACAACAGCCTCCACGGAATCTACTTAACCCAACAGGAAGGCGTAAAAATCCACGTTTTCATGATGTGAGAAATCGCCACAATAACTAAATGAGGCCTTTCTGCGCCTTGTCAGCAAAGAGGGTCACTCACAAGCCTTTTATTAATAGTGGGAATATTTTATAGAAATCTTAATTTTAGTTGGAAACCTGCACAGAAATAATGAAATATTTACATTTCATGGAATGAAATGTAAATCACCAGACAAAGGGTTTCCCTCCACCCCCATCGGGGCGTGGGTCAATACACGTCACGCCTCACGCACCAATGCTCCGAACCAAGACCGTGCAGAGAGTGCATCGCAATCGGCTCCAATAGATTTACGGGGAAAAGCTCTTCCCTCGACGAGGACGTGAGGATCCTCCAACACGACGACCCTAATGATTCTTACTTACTGTTAAGTACTGAGTTTGGCTTTTAAAAAAATGGCGTAGACCCGTCGAACATTGGATGAGGTGCAGAATGACGAATATTATACGTCTTGATTCAATGTGACTTTGTGACCTTGAAAAAGTAATATTTTAATGTGACGTTGAAAAAGTAATGTGACCTTGAAAAAGTCATGTGACCTTGAAAAAGTCATGTGACCTTGACCTTTATTGTGACCTTGACCTTTAATGTGACCTTGAAAAAGTAATGTGACCTTGACCTTCAATGTGACCTTGAAAAGGTAATGTGACCTTGACCTTCAATGTGACCTTGAAAAAGTAATATTTTAAATAATTGCCCTTCCAAACTCACGCCACTATGAAGTAAACTGAAAATGTTTTAGGCCTCACCTCAGAACCATGGCCCAACCTTGTTCTCATCCAGTCTTCTATTCTGCCTGACTCGATTGCGCCATCTGACCTTCTACCACCAGAGCAAAAAGATACAGAATATATATACGAATGAATACTTTTTTTTCGAGTCCATTCATGGAGTGCCATCCCCATGCACCACGTATCGTGCACAATTTGCTATTTTGTACACAGATGAAACACCTTCTCGAAGAAAGCACTTCATCATCGCACCAGATTAATCCTGTCTGAAATAGAAGCCCGACGATCTGGTCTTTCAGCGATGACTCCTTTGGTCAAATGGTATAGCAAATTCTTGAAATATGAGAAAAATATGCTGTGAAGAGAAGGACTTGGGAATTCAAGAGGAACTAGGTGCTAGATACTTGGAGGAAGAGCATTTGTTCTGCATATGCAGCATGATACGCGCGACGCTCGTATTTTACACTGTTTTTCGTCGTCGCTCTCTTCGTATTTTTCCGAGGTCTTCCATTCGATTAAATTCTTAGAACATGATATTTAAAAAAACGCGATCAGTTATCCGCTGAGTTATTAGTTTTTGCGCTTATTTATTTTGACATCACAATTACTTTAATTACCCTTTCCTGAAATCACCTGCTCTTTTTCAAGTCAGAGTAATTCACCCTGACGGCTATTATCGGCTCGCTTTGCCGCAATGGTGGGATATTTCGTGGAAATAAATTATTTGATTTATCATTCACACAATATTCCTTGTTTCCGGTACACACGGGTAGCTCCAAAATGATAGGAGATCGCGACACTCTTAGAAAGACGAGCGAATTCCCACAGTGGTGCAGAAACGTCATAACGCAGACATCTATCAGTGCAAGTTAAATGTTTAAAATCGGAGGAGGCTTTGTTTAATCATACTAATTGGAATACGAAAACATTGGCGCGTTACTACCGCTATATTTCAAATCGGGAAAGAAAGCAGCTCAATAGAGGAGGAGTCATTGCCTGACTATTGCGTAGAATAACTGGAAAATATTAAATTATGTTTCAGATCAGAAATGAAAGCACTGGAGGGAATGTCCAAGCAATTGCAGCGACACTGAAGAGGTGCTTCACTCGAGTAAAAGGGTCGCGACTGGGGAGGCCGCTGAACCTTCCACCGACATCCATCCGCCAAAGTACCGGCCTCGTCCTTCCACGCGCGTTTCCTTCATAAGCGAAGCTGTACATCGATTCGATTTTGCATGCAGAGAGAGACTCTGATGGATGAAGCCTCACCTACCTTCCATTCCTTTTCCTCGAGATTGTGCCAACAAATAACACACGTTGCCAGGGAACCAAAGGTCAAAGTGAAGTGCTTCTCACGCCTAGGTGGAACTTCAAGGCGAATACAGGATACGGCACATGTGACGCCGCCGATAACTTAGAAAGTGCTCGTGCGTTTACTTCTTCCAACCGTAACATTTAAAAAAAAAACGCAGAATTAATTTCCCTATCTAACCACATCCGAAAATGCAGATTTTTATTTATTAATGTCCAGTTTCTAATTCTTGGGTGGTGGCACAATTCCTTGGAATTCAGCCTTCACCCATTCCACGTCAAGATCCGTAGAGAAAAGGGGGTTGGGGAGAAATGATTCAATTGGAAGCATTGAAATCGGCCTTCTTTGCCGTTATAAAATGCATCATGAAATCTATGATTAATCATGTCCTATAGGAAATAAAAATAAAAACAGGTGGAAGTATTCTGGCATCGTTTTTCGTTATTTATTCTTTAGTACAGAAAGATAAACTATACGCAAGGTTCTTTGCAAACGATCAACCTCTGATGAAGTAGAAATAGGTGGGAGCAACCATTGCTTCAAGAGAGGGAAAACCATCGAGGTCAGATTATACCAACAGCGAAATGAAATCCTGTTGAGGAGGCGGAGGGTGCGAAATGCGAGGGGTGAGCTTGGCAGAGGTCAGTCTCCCCTTTCACGAGCCTCGCTCTGGTTCAGCTCGCCTTCAACCGATCTCGCCTCGGCCGGTCTCACCCGTGGATTCCGTCCTTTGAGATGGAGCCTCGTGTTCGGCGGGGAGAGGGATATCCCGTTCTCCGTGTAAGAGATGCCCAAGGGATAACCTGTGAATCTCTTCGGCTGTGCCTTTTCTTTTCGTTCCTCTGGAGAAAGCTGATTAGTTGGTTGGAAAACATTTAGGATGTCAACTTAACATATTTACATACTTACAACATATTATTTTACAAAAATGTCGCTGACCTTTCGCGTTCAGAACCATGGTAAGAATTATTTTCCCAAGTGGAATGAGGTACAGGAAGCGCAGCTGTCCTTAAAAGAAAAGGTGCTGGTCCATAACCTGGTCCATAACCTGGTCCATAACCTGGTCCATAACATGGTCCATAACCTGGTCCATAACCTGGTCCATAACCTCCTCTCTGGTCTATAACATTTGGCAAGCGTTGTTTCCATCAGTCAATTAACTTTCTGGTCGATTGTATCCACAAGGGGGCCGCGCTTCCTCGAGCCTTTAGTTGATCGAGCTTCGAAAATGGCCAGCAGCATAGAGCACAGACGAGCTTCTTCAATTCGTTCCACGCTCCGTTGCTTAAGGAGTTTGAGTTGGGGAGAATCGGGTGGCCACTTAATTTCTGGTGCACGTTCTGCAGGAAGAGAAGGAGCTGATTCATGCAAGACGCTGCATGCCATGTTCATCCTTTAAAGGATGGAATGCTCGGTTTGAGTAAGCCTGGTCTCTTGTTGATAACGCTTAAATCGAAAAGTACAGTAGAATCAGCGCTTGCAAGTTATTATGGACCAACTTCGCAGGACCCAAAAGCCCCTTTTCCCTCGTCAGCTCCGCTCCGTCCTAATCCTCGCATCGATTCGCAGGTGGAAGCGAGAATGATCGATGGGCGCTCGCTCCCGTTTGCTTAATTTCTTCTTAAGGCGTGCCAGTTCTAAGCCAGCGTTGCCTGGTCGCCGAGTACGACCCGGGAGTTTCCCCCTGGACAAAGCTGTTTCGAGCCCATTACGTACTCCCAGATGAGGAGGAGGGTTGGGGAGGAGAATGGCTTGTGGTGAAGGATAGGGTGATAATAAGTAATAGAGGCTGGGAAGTTGAATGGAAAAAGCTCTAAGGTAGAGATTGTCGAATATATGAGTCCAGGGATATAAGGAGTCCAAAATGTTCCAGGGAACAATAATGAACGTAGTAATGTGAAAACCAATTTCCAATGGCTTTCCCTTTCTTCACCCCACCCCCTCCAACCCTTTTCTACGGGACTCTTTAACGTTAGTCCAAAGCCTTTCCAAAGAAACTCAATTCTCGACTTACAATTAGGCATAGAGGGGTAAATTCGTGGTCTTCGAACGTCTCCTTCAGGACGTGTAATGTTAGGCCAATCGCATGCCTATTCATACTTTCATGAACCATTTCAGTGGAGACGTGGAACGTTTGGCCTATCTGGAGTTTCTCGAATCATCTCGAATGCGTCTGAGGACGGAATGCGTCTGAGGACGGAATGCGTCTGAGGACGGAATGCGTCTGAGGACGGAATGCCTCCAAGAAGCACGATGACCATAGCTCGCGCTATCAATTCGGGGAGGTCCGGATGAGACGTCTCCATATCGCACCACATCGATCTATTGCCGCTTCTTTTTCTCGGCGCAACTCATGAACTCAGCGCAAAAATGTCTCAAAAATTACAAAAGAGAAGATCCAGACGCCGATCCGAAGGTCGAAGTAGTCTTGAATTTAGCACGATTTCAGCACGGTATCCGGCAACACTTGGGTACGATTCCGGATCAAGCACTCTAAGCCGAATTGACCGACAGGTAATTCCATTTTTTTTCTGGCTAAATGGTGCATCGCAAACAGCAAAAAAAAAGCCTATTTTCGTCATCTACGTCATCTACCTTTCTTATGGTTCGTCTCTTTCCTCCGAAAAACCCCCAGAAGTGGCTACCCAAGGGGGGTGGGAAGGAAAAAAAACCGAATGAAACTCACAAATTCGAGATTCAACCCCCTCCAACAAGCCTAATGCCTTTGCTATTGATGCTATCAAAGGGGAATACGAGGAGTTCGAATTTTGCCGCGGGAACGGGTTCAAGAAAGGTAATAGGTAATACATATGGGAAAGAAAGGTACGCTTTGAAGAAAATTATATTTCAAGTAATTCTTCTTTTTCAAGTACTTTGGTTACGATTCGAACTCAAATGCATAATACATAATACAATTCGATGATGCATAATACATTTCATGCATCAACGAATAATAAGGAAATGAAACATCCCAATTTTCATCCAATCACGGTTCTATCGGTTCGGTAGAGGATCTTT
>CAJPEV010002328.1:28009-38850 GCA_905338385.1 Darwinula stevensoni | reverse complement strand
GCCGAAAAGCGGAGATGCAGATGGGTCCAATAACCTCGCTGCCGGCTACTGGGCGGTCCGTTTTAGGAATGAAAGTGGTGGGCGTGTTCACCTCCCACTGGTTTTGCTCTTGTCAACACAACTTCTCGGACTTCCTGACCTTTGATAAAAGCATAAATTCTCCCGGGGAGCCCAGGGATCCTCCCATATGTCGCTGACCCGCTTTACATCCGCTCTACGCGGGCGACTTGTGGCTTCTTTTTCTTATTCGCTCTCACGTTCTTTGGTCCGATTAAACGGAATTTTGGTCCAAATAAGCGAATAATATTAGGCTTATGCAATAGGATTTGTTTCGGTTCTTTAGGATTCGGTCCGAATAAGCGGCTGGTCCGATTAACCGGTGGTCCAATTAACCGGATTCGACTGTATTGTATTTTCAAGGTCAAGGCATACTGCGTATCGAGGATGAGTATTCCTGTGTATCGTGTTCTAAAATTGCTGAGATTTCCCTTGTACGAATGAAAAAGTATATATTTGTACCTCCCCTATCTCGCCTTCAGATTCTTTTCTTGAAAGTGTCTTGTTAAATGCCTAATTCTATGCACATACTTTTGTCGTCTATATTTACCCATTGCAATTCTTTCAATTCTTTTAAATAAATATTTTTAAATTTAAGTCAATCGGTGGTAGGCGGTGTAAATCGTTAAAAAAACTACCTCATGCAACACGAATCAAATCTTCAGGAATTAATTATTCACTATAAAAAAAAGACGCTCCGTCGTATGAATTCATGAGTTGAATGAATATACAGGTATATTCGAAAGATGTGGCACTCCAAGCATGCTGTAGATGAAGGCTTCTACTTTCTGGCTCTTGCTCTTAGGCAATGGCTCCTCTCAAATCAGAGAACAGGAAAGCCTGCGGTGAATGACTTTCCATTTATTGCCCCCCCCCCCCAGTCGCTTTCTGAAAAGCAACTCATGCCATCCAACTGAGTGGTATCTGCGGTCTTAAGATAACTGCACTCGGCTAAGTCAGTGATTGAAATATTCTAATTCCCGCGCACCTCTCGTTAGAGGAGATGCTATCAATCGAAAACCACTAGACCTGGGATTTTCAGGCGACCACAGGGGCCATGACGTCATCATGACGTCACATAGTGGCTAAAATGGCCACGAGGACCGCCTATTATGAATGTGTTTTCCCCATTCGATAGTTCTCGCAGGAGAAGGAAAGAGTGGCGACTTTCCGTTCATGAATTTATTCATCAGAATTAGGTTGACCTTCAGTCAAAGCATTCCATTTACTAATATCTAACAGGTGAATGAACTGGCGAAGACCTAGCCAGATCCAGGCGGCTCTCACAGTGTTTGTTCATTTTCCGGGACCCGGTACATGAAGCGGTGATAGCATTGGCCTAAAGTGTCTTTTTGCTCAATAAATTTCAAATTATTTCCATTTTATTGAATGAAGGTTTTATGGAATGGCGGTACGAGCATCCCATCATGGGATTTATTTATTATTTTTTTCTTCTTCTAATTTCCCATCTTAGGTCGCAACCCAGTAACTTCAATCAATATATAGAGAGTGTGACATTATAATTGCACCAATGCATGATTTTGTTTAGATTTCGACTTTACGAACGAAATGATGCGTCAGTCCGTCATTCCTTCTTTGGGCATATATTGGACGTCCAGCAAAGGAACTTACAAGGACAACTTCTTGTGGTCTTCCATTGGATGTCCTTGAATGGAATCTGAGCCCCGTTGAGGCCTACCGTCTGGCCTGACATCTAGCAGTTCATCCAATAAATATAAAGTTTCCATAATATAGGTGAGGTCGCGCTCACCGCGCCTCTGCATGTCTCTCGATTCCTTACTTGCTAACGAACTGTTCTGCGGAAGCTTTCATCCTCTACTTAATGATTTCCCACGTACAGGCCTAAGGAACCCAGACAGCATGTTTATGTTAATTTTACGTAAAATGAATGTAAATTTTTTGTCCATTTTATATCATTTTTACGCAAACCATTGTCAAGAAAATGTCAACATGTTTGCAGAAATGTCACCTCTGTGATACGTAAACGGTGATATGAAATTAACGTAAATTTTACGTAAAATTGACCTTCCCGTTTGCATTCCAAAGAGCATGTTTACATTCATTTTGCGTAAGATTTATGTTAATTTTCCCCTGGCATTCATGCGTATTTAAAGAGTCAACCAGTACCATTGAAGAGAATTGACATATTGACTGAATTGACTGAATCTCCTATTCCTTAACGTTCTTCAGAACTCTAGGGTGGTTGGACGAGTACACGAGTACTCATACTCACCAGCACTCAGGAGTACCAAAGTGACCTACTGATTCCTCCTCCAGTACCGGAACCTAGAGAGGAGGAATAGATGTTCAAAGGAGCTCTCTTCCTTCTAGGATAAAGTAGAAGTAGTACTTGTGGAGTGGGATTCTACTCTTCCCTAATCCCGTGCACTGCTGTAATAAAAAGCTTAACTTCAGCATTTAAAGATTCCCTGAGTCATATATTATAAAAAATATATATATAATAATTTCATGTTTTCCATATATATATTCATGGATTGCATAATAAAAAGTGGAAGGATGGTAAGAAAACCGGATACTATATCAGGAAAACCAGTACTTAATAGTAATTGTAGGATGCAGGGAACAAGGGTTCCATCTAGTGAGGAATCTTGGTACTGCAACTGCAGGATGGTCAGCTGAAGTTTCATATGGATGGTGTGGTGTTAATTTTTCATAAACTTGTTATCATGTACTTCACGTCAGATGGAGTGACGTCTAGTTGATGTAAAATACACGTACACTTTGGTGACGTAAATATAGAACGTAAATTTCTCGTAAACGTGATGTCATTTTCTTGGCAATCGCAAGAAATTTACATTGTTTGCAAAAAATTGATATCTTGTTTACGTGAACATGCTGCTTGGGAAGGAAGTCATCTCAAGACTACTGCCTTGCAGCACCGAAGTGGGATTGGAAATATGTTATGACTTGATTTGCCTCAATGTCTCTCACGGTGTAAACGATATTACTAATGATTATTCTGGTTGACCAAATAATCCAATCTGACTGATTATCTATTGATTTTTCGTGTGTCATTTTTCTAGAATTGAATGGTAGTCTTGGAGCACCATGCCTAGGTGCAGATGATGTTGTCACCTGTACAGTGGCAGATTCCTCGTGCACGGACGTAGGGGATGGGGTTTTCCAATGCCAGTGCGTTGAAGGATACGTTCAAGATGGAGAAGTGTGCAGTAAGTTCTTTCAACTTAGATATGTAATAAGGTGTTCCTCCATCTCATGCGACAAGCCTTTCGGGTGATGTGCTGCGTCCACAAAAGAACTTAATGACATCCCAATGAGGAATTCTTGATGGCCTTAATTGAGGAGTTCTCTGGAAAAGGGTCATATGTGTCCTTTTCACGGAGAGAATATCTCTCCGTGTTGAAATAATTGAACGATTGTTTCTGAAATAAATTTCAACTATTCTTGCACGCTGCTGAGGTGTGTACCGGCTCATCATAAATTCCCAGGCTTCAACTTTATTTCTGCGAATAAAAATTAAAACATAATCATTTAAAACAAAACACCGCTAATTCAAATCAGGTAGTTACTTATGGCCCACCCTGTATATAGACAGTGCCATTCGATTCAAGTGGCCGGTCCATTAATGTCGATTTCTCTAATAAATTCAGCTAATATGGTACATTCCCAAAATAGCAAGAGCAGGAAATTATGATTGCTTGTATTTTTCATCACCTTTGCCATGTCCTTAAAGGAACTGACATGACGTAATAACAGTCAGAAACATTTAAATACAAGATCACTATTCCACAACAATCATGTGTAATACCTCACTTAGCTGAATTTTCGTGAGTTGTATAGGATTTGGTATTTGATTCTTGTGTGACATGCTGATTAGAGGGTTTGATTTCATCTATCGAAGTATCACAGGTGTATTGGCTACTTCTTGTTTCTTTCCCATCTAGTCTCTTATGACATATTCTAATTCATGGAACAATCAATTTTCATCATTTTTGGAGAAATTGAATTGAACTTTAGTACGATGAAGTGCTACTGCATTGCAATGCCAAAGTGGGAATGGAATGACTTGATTTGTCTCAATGTCTCTCACGGTGCAGACTATATTGCTAATCATTTTTCTGGTTGACCTACTAATCCAATCCTGGGTGTTATGAATTGAATTCCTTGTGTCATTTTCTAGAATTGATTGGTGGTATTGGAGCGCCATGCCTAGGTGCGGATGACACGGAAACCTGCACAGTGGCTAATTCCATGTGCATGGACAGCATCAAGTTCCATGTCCTGCTCAACAACACACCGGCAGAAATCCATCAACTGATGTCAATGGCTTTGTTCCAACACTGTTCAGCTTACGAGACGATCTGGAAGTGGCCAAAGCTCTTTCTGGAGGGGAAGGCGGATCTTGAATATGAGCCACGAAGTGGACGATCAGTTTCTGCTTCAACACCAGCAAAAGCCCAGCAAGTCGCCGACCTCCTTCAAGAAGACCGCCGAATCTCCACCAGACAGATAGCATATGAACTGGGCATCTCACCCGATGCCGCTCATCGCATTGTCACTGAAAAACTGGCAAGACGAAGGTCACAGCAAAGTGGGTGCCGCACCTCCCGACAGAGGATCAACGACAATGGCGGATGACCACCTCTGTAATGCCCACTTATTGGCTCATCTTCAAGGTCCACCTTCCCCTCTAGGAAGAGCTTTGACCACTTCTGGATCGTCTCGTAAACTGAACAGTGCTGGCCCAAAGCCGTTGCCATCAGTTGATGGATTTCTTTCGGTGTGTTGTTAAGCAGAACAATTAACTTGATGATGAGTCGAATATCATGTTTCGAGAATTATTCTTTCACAACGGAGGATTTCATAGTAACTGTATGCAATATCCAGCAGCGAGTGTAAACCCAGGTAGCACATAACATTGATTCAACGTTGGTTTGGTGTGGATCGAATGTATCACTGTTGAAGGTTTATACTTCTATGTTGAATCAACATTGACTCAATGCGGCGACCGTCACCGTTTATGCACCCACATCATGGATTCAATGCTCCGCTATTCACGGTGGAAGTGTCCACATTAAATCAGCATCGATTCAATGGATTCTTATGCAGTAGAAAATCCTTTGTGCTTTTTTTTTTTATACCATTCGGATTTAATGCTCGATTTAGGGCAGAAAAAAGCAAGAAAATTTCGCGTGAGCATCAGATGTGGTGGAGTTGTCTCGATACAAGTATACAATTAGAAAAAGGAGATTCAATAAAAAATCGTATATATATATTTTTAAAGCGAGTTAATCGATTTACTTGAAGACATGTTCGAATCTATGCATTTACCTTACTAATGAACTAAAGTGCTTTAGTGGGGCTGGATCGGTGAGACCCCTAACCCTGAACCTTAGTTTCCTAGGGGTGGGGCACTTGGACGATGGAGTTTAGTGGTCCTGTGATTGATGGGTCATCAATCACTGGTCCGAAATATTGCCACCTGGGCAATATTTCGGGAAAAAAATAGTTTCTTTATGAGGGTATCAACCCCCTGACTTCATCAGTTACCCTAGTTTACCTTGGTTTACCGATTACCTACCGATGAATCATTCTCCAGACGTTGAATCAGCATTTAATCTGTGTTCATTCAATGTTACGGGCTACGGGGGAAAGGTCTTTTTTTAAATTGACCTTTCCACTTTTGAGACATTGGAAATGAAATGTGGGCTGTGTGTTGAGGCTCTCGGCGGAGGAACTCTTCCCTCTTGCATTGGATACGAAAGAAACCAGCATTAATGGAACATTTTAAATCTTGGAAGATTCTGTGTCACACTTTCATGGTGTTATAACTGAAACTCGGTGGGTCACCATCGAGTTGTATCTGCGAAGTTCCGGGGTCAGTGGCTCGCCAGATGGCATGTTGCGCTTACGTGATGTAAAGCAGGAGTTCGAACAAATCTGGTATTTTCATCCCCGATCAAGACGCCGACGTGTTTGGAATGAGGTGTTGAATCATTCTTGACATGGTGTGGATTGAACGTATCACTGTTGTTATTAGGTTGTTGGAAATGAAATGTCGGAATTTGGACGGAAACTTCAAACAACCGAAACAAGGTGCAAAATACACTTATTTAATCAAAATCAGCGCCAACAGCAGCAACATACTTCTGCCAACGTGATACAAACTTGTGAATGCCGTCGTGGAAAAATTCGGGGCTCCGAGACTCGACAAACTCCTGGAAGGTTGTTTCAAGAGATGTTTGATAACGAAACTTTTTCCCCTTCAGAAAGGCGTACGGGTGCTTGAAGAAGTGATAGTCCGTAGGGGACAGATCAGGTGAATAAGGCGGATGAGGTAGGGTTTCGTACCCCAACTGGTGCAACTTCTGGATCGTCACCTGTGCGACGTGGGGTCTGGCGTTATCGTGGAGAAGTATGGGCCCATGTCGATTGACTAATACCGGCTGTTTGGTGGACAGTTTTTGATGCATATTGTCAAATTCACAAAAATACCTGTCTGTCGTGATGGTTTCGCCCGGTTGTAAGAAGGAGTGAATCACTCCAGCTGCGGACCACCAAACATTGATCATCATCTTCCTGGGATGGAGAACTGGCTTTGGGATGTGTTTTGGTGCCTCGCACTGGTCAAGCCATTGTGCCGAACGTCGGCGATTGTCATAGAGGATCCATTTTTCATCACACGTGACAATGCGCCCCAAAAATGGGTTCCTTTGGTTGCGGGTAAGCAGTGATGAGCAGACGTCAAATTGTCGTGTTTTGTGCCGTTCCGTCAGCTCTTGTGGGACCCATTTAGCCAGCTTTTTCACTTTACCTATGGCTGCCAAATGTCGGGAAGTGGTTGAGTAGTGTACTCCGAGGTGCTCGCTAAGCTCTGGTATCGTTTGACGTGTATCGGATTCAATTAAGGCTTCCAGCTTGTCATCATCAACAGCTGCTTCCGATCTACCGCGAGGTTCATTTTCGAGGCTCACATCGCCGGACCGGAATTTTGCAAACCAACGTTGTGTCGTGCGTTCATTAGCTGTGCCGTCACCAAATGCTTTGTTGATATTCCGAGTTGTCACCGCTGCATTATGACCCAGCTTGAACTCATAGAGGACAATAACACGAAAGTCTCTCGTATGCATGGTTCACTGTTCGTCCCAACCCGAACACAATACACGGTAGATGCAACACAGGAGACACTGCATTTTACCTTGCCTTAACCTACAAGACACGTCCGACTCCTTATGGCAGCTTTACACCGATCACTTACCAACACAAACACAAATCCGACATTTCATCTGCAACAACCTGATACATCCATGTTACTTCAACATTGATTCAACGCGGTGACCGTCACCGTTTATACACCCACTTTGGGCCGACATTCATTCAACGCTGGACCATTCACGGTCGAAGTATATGCAGTAAATGATTTATTTTTAATGCTTTCTTTCTCCATCAGTGTTTGCAACTACTTAATTACTTCAGCCGATCTACCAGGAAATATTTCTTTTCAAGAGGAACGTTCGATTTAGAGCAAATAAGACAGTGGCTGAAAGGCACTCGAATTTCGTCGCACTAATGGCAGACCAGAATGGCATTTTCGGCTCACATAACTAGGAGCAACGATTACTGTGTCAGAACCTTACTGTGTCAGACCTAGAAAGCTTCAGGATGGCATCAATCCTTTAACATTGATTCAATGTTGATTCGATGTTGAAAAGATCAATATATGAGTCCGGTCAACGTTACATCAACAGATGTCTGGCGAGACATCTAGCGAGACATGCGAACAAACAAGATTTCCTGACTGCGAAATATGATGGCAACTACTTGTCAAACATGGTTAGTTACCATATACATGTAATCAGTACGTGTCTCTAGTACTTTTGGAACAGTAGTTGATATTTTTTCCACAAACGACGCCTGGGAAGGAATTTGACTTTCTGGATATATTCGACCCAACCAAACAAGACCTAGGATAATTCTGAGCAGGGTGTTGGACACAAGAAAGTATGCGAGGTCGTATTACTCCATGAGACCACGTCGCCCTGTTTTCGAGGATAAATCCAAATCATGATCACTGCCGAAGGGTGCGTGGAGTGAGGGTAGCCTCTTATTATATCGCGGTAATCGCGTCGGTGTCCTTCTGTTTCCGGGGAACAGGATGCCGCTTTCTCATCTCGGCATTAGGTTTGCATTGTCCTTGGATGGGGGGATCTTAAAAAAAAGCGGATTCGGAGGATGGAGATCGTGTCCAGATGCTTCAGCCATGAAACGTCGCATGCGCACGAATTAAACAGATTGTTGAGACCTGTCATATCAACGTTGAATAGTCGTGGATTCAATATTTCTTCAATGTTGAAGAAAATGAATTTTCAATATGGAGTCAACGTTGATTAGCAAATGTTGAAGCAACGTTGCAATGTTGGTTTTGAACATTGAATCAATGTTGATGTACCGTTGATGTGAACGTTGAATCAATTGTTGATAAAAATGACCCAGCAAACAAGGCTACGTTGGACCAACGTTGTATCGACGTTCCGAACGTTTATTCAATGTTAATTCAACGTAGATTCGACGTTATGTGTTTCGATTTGTTTGCTGGGGAACTTTCAATGTAGAATCAATGTTGACAGGCAACGTGGTTTCAACGTTAGCTGCGTTGACGAAATGACGTTGAATCAACGTTGATTCAACGTGAGTGTGCTACTTGGGTAGTTATCACTTACAAGCCGCCTAACACGCAAGGCCTACAAGGTTTTGCCATTCTAGGACATTTTATGTTTGGTATTCTGACATCTGCTTCATATCTTTATGTAAACATTTTCAAATTTCCGCCCATTAGACGGTCAGCCTAGCGGCCGCAAACCACAGAGTATTTATATATTCTTTAAAATATCTAAACATTTCAATGACAATATTTAGAAGAAAAAAATTCCCAGTTTCGCATCATTCCTCCAACTTCACAACTGGTAATTTAGGGGAATGGCAAGTCCCTCAGCATTACTTTTGTCCATCGTTGTCCCGATGGTTATTCTGAATATCATTATATTCCAGCTCACCGTCCCAAGTAGCACGCTCACGGTAAATCAACGTTGATTCAAAGTTATTTCGTCAACCCAACTAACGTTGAAACCATTATTGGCCTGTCAACATTGATTCTATATTGAAAGTTCATTTTTATCAACAATTGAATCAACATTGACATCAAGGGTATATCAACATTGATTCAATGTTCAAAAGCAAAGTTGCAACGTTGATTCAACCTTTTGCTTATCAACGTTGACTCCATATTGAAAATCCATTTTCTTCGACATTGAAGAAATGTTGAATCCACGATGGTTCAACGTTTATATGATAGGTCTGAACAATCTCTTTAATTCATGCGCATGCGCCGTCTCATGACTCAAATATGTGAGTATCATCTGGACACGATTTCCATCCTCCGAAATCGCTCAATTAAGATCCCCCCAACCAAGGACAATGCGAACTTAATATCTGATGAGAAAGAGGCATCCTGTTCCCCCAGAAGCAGGAGGACATCCGCGCGATTACTTTGATGTAATACGAGGCTGCCCTTACTCCATGCAGGGATCAGAATTTGGATGCATCATTGAAGACAGATCGTCGCGGTCTCATGGAGTAATATGACGTCGCAAACTTCTTTATGTCCATCGCCCTGCTCAGAATTATCCTGGGTCCTCTTTGCTTGGGTTGCCACATTGATCAAATACGAGATATCCAGCAAGTCGAATACTTTCCCCAGCGTCGTTAGTGGAGAAAATATCATGTAATGCTCAAAAAGTAGAGACGATTACTAATTTCATATATAAGGTAACTAACCATGTTGGGCAAGTAGTCGCCATCACATTTTGCATTCAGGGAATCTTGTTTGTTTGCATGTCTCGCTAGACATCTGTTGTTGTAACGTTGACCGGACAACGTCCTCGCAATATTATTCTTTTCAACATCAAATGGACATTGAATCAATGTTAAAGGATTGATGCCATACTGAAGAGTCGTTTTAATTAATATGTGAGCAATACTGATGCAGGTGAAGTTGTGAAATAGTCATCTTGAAATAGTCGGCAAAATTTATTTATAAGCTCGCGACTTGTCGGTCTGATCATTAAGGTGGATTTTTGAACAGAGCACTATCCGATAATGCAGCTTTATTTCCAGGAAAATACTCTATTATCAAAGAAGCGATTTTTGAACCGAGCATTTTCCATAATGCTCCATTTTATTTAGACATCGGTTCGTGATTATTATAGAGTAGGTCCAGAGGTCCTCTTTCGTCGATAATGCTGGATTATTTTCGGCAGTCGCAATGAACGGGCTGCACGGCTTGCATCGCCTTCATTGGTATCGCCTCGTGGTAAACCGACATTTTGCTTTGTACAGACGAGTCATTGCAGATAGATCCAATCCCATCGAGATTTTCAATGACATAGAACTGAAAAATGTATACTTTCTGCAGTATCAGCAAAACAACTCAGTCCTTAACAAGTAACAGCCAGCACATCATGCCAGCACAACTGCTGCAATGAGCTTTCCTGAAAATTTATTGGAAAAAAGCCTGTCTTCAATGGCATTGGTTGTGTACAGGCCTGAGGGCTGTTGTTCGATTTGAAAGGAAGTACATTTTGGAGTGGGTGCTCTTGGATTTCTTTCAAGATCTCTTTCGAGCTTTGCCTTCTTCAAGAGCAGCACATCCCTCTTCAATGTCAAAATCTCCAAAAGCAGCTAGTGCTTTTCTTTTTCGTGGGCAATTAGTACCTCTTCAGCTG
>CAJPEV010002328.1:0-27249 GCA_905338385.1 Darwinula stevensoni | reverse complement strand
CACCCCCCCCCCCCCCCCCCCCCCCTCCCCTCCCCCCCCCCATTGACGAAAACCTGGCTATGCCACTGGCTGAAACCAGAACTTTCAAAATTCACATCTCGTGTACCAACGGGAAGCAAAATAAATTTAAATATGGGTTACGGGGTTTTCAATCACCTCTGAATATTTTCGATTTTTCCTGAAATCGTCGAGAGTCATCCATATGGTCAATTGGCGTGGAAAGGCCATTTTTTATTGGCCTTATATTCTCTCCCCCCCCCCCTCCCGTAATACAGTATCTCACAAGTAACCCACCCAGTGATATTTTGCTGTATATTAATGCACACAGGATATATTTATTCACGAACGTAAATAAATTTATGACCAGGAGTGCCATACAAATTCATGCCTAATTTTATTAATTACAATTTGGCTATATTATTGACTAATGGGGAAAGTTGGGGCAAAACGAGGTAACTCGTGGTTGACAGAGGTAATTTCCAGGTCGTCGATGTGAATGTAACAGTCGAGCACTAGATTTCTGCATAGTAAATTGAATTCCGTCCTAATTTGATGTTTCCTCATCGACTCCCAAAAGTACGTCATGCCCTCCCTCCCCAACGTCGTGGATATCTTCACACGATCGAAGCATGAAACAGGGGAATTACTTCCACTTTTAAAAGGGTATAATCAATTTCCACGCCTGGTGCACATACATTTATTCTTGAATGCGTTGCCGAGCATTCTCTTCATTCTCACAGCTTCTGTGCTGATACAATGCGTTGCATTTTTTGAACTTTCCCTTTCATAGGACTCCCAATTTTGGATGAACCTTGTCAGCCCGTGCCTGGATGCGAGTCAACCGAATTGACATGCGACACAACATCCAACACATGCAGTAAGTCTTTCAAATCCCCCCTCAGCTGTCCGCTCTCGTTTTGCTCCGGATTGCACTTTTTACCTTTTTGATCGTGAGTAATGACGATTTTCGTGATGATTGATCATCCTGAATCAGACGACATTTCCTTTGCGACCAGTACTATTAAGAAACAGGAGACGTATGCGTTCATCCGTTTTACTACAGAGAAATCGCTCTTTGCAAGTCGATGCGAAAGAAATCTTCCCCAGTTGCATTGTTCCACAGCTGCCCGAGTAGCAGAGGAAAAAATTTCCCCAGAAAAGTCCTTAGAGGAAAATGTGTCCCAAGGAAGGACGTCAATTGTCAGTATTTCCCTGAAGGCGAATTTCCGAGTAGAGCGCGTATACAGAAATTGCAAGAAGCAGGTGCGAATTGGGTCTTCCTCAAATCTCTCATTCCCCCATTTAATGTGTGAAGTATGCTTCTCATCTTCTGTCAATACCAACTTTGTGAACCACCTGATGCTTATTATTTTTGCGCATGCATCATGCACCTTACTTTCGCAAATGCGAATGATGGAAGACTCGTGCAACGTTGTACTTTCTTTTCAGACTTGAACATGGGATTACTTTGAAGACTATTTCTCACTCATGGATATACAGTAAGAATGCGTTAGATGACGAAGTAGTGGCTGCCCCTTCTGTGACTATCTTTTCGACACGTGATATCGAAATGGGCGAAATCGCCTCTTGATGTCACTATCTTGACTCTTGACTCTTGAAGAGAAAAAATAGGCGAGACCTACGACTCCATCTCCTGACGAGGAGGATAAATTTTCCAATTCCCTAAAACGTCTAAGTCCATATTGTATCGGAAGGTTGTCGCTACGTTGTCGACGTCAAAAGTGTCAACATTCTCTCACGGTTGCAATAGCATTCGTAGAAGTGTAGCAGCGACATTCAAAGTGAAAACCTTGAAGCATTTTTTTCTCAATGCTGTACTTCAACTTGCAACATAGAGCAGCAGAGGCAACATTCCGGTAACGCTTCATCAACATACTGTGTTACTTGGGAGTGCATTGTCTTCACATGTCTTGTCATCGTCTTCACGTGTTTCATCATCAATCCTCTACTGTATCTATTTCTCTGAAAGAATCGACTGAGTGAATTGGCCTTGGCCTCTTGGGGCCATTTTTTTAATATTCCCTGGGACTTCTGGGATATGATACTTCTTAGAGGTACTTTTCATGATCCGTATTCAAGCAATAGAGAGAGAAGTGCAACATTTTCGTCAGAACCGATTCAAGAGCTGGAACTTGGAACTCACATCTGAAAGTTTTGATAGAGAATGAAATTTGACTTTCTCTTTGCAGAGGTGGCAGCTGGAGGGCCATGTTTCAATGCGACGGATTGCGTAAGCAACGCAAACTGCGCAGAAAATCCTGAAAATGGAACGTGCAATTGCAATCCTGGATATGTGGAGAATGATGGACTATGCGGTGAGTTTAGAACCTTTGCTGTAGTATTTCGAATACAGTTTACTTCTGATTCTTGGGTGTCTGCAATATGAGTGTTTGGTGGTTGGACTCTCGCGTCACCTCAACACCTTAATAACTCCTGTACTTTCTTCTGCGTGCTCAAGGGCTTTCAAGTACTTTCCATTCTCTTGTCATGATCCAATGATCAAATACAACGCCCAAATACATTTTCTTTTAATACACAGAAGTGAAGGATGACACTCGCGTGGCAAGTAGGTGGCATGCGACAGGTCGCTTGATGGGCATCTGAATGCCGCATCGTGCACGACTACCTCCTTTTCGCTGGTTACTTTCTAGTCCTGTTGCATTCAAGAGTGTCCTTTCGGTATCTCTTCGTGAAAGTACGTTAAATGTTGCACATCTTGTGTAACGCTATTGAAACTATCATTGAATCCCCGAGTCAAAAGAGCTTTCAAAATTTCTCACGTTATTCCTTCTTCATGTGCCTTCTACGAGGGTAATTCAATATCGAGTATATTTTTGCAGTGCTCCACTGCTATCTATACGAAATGACAAAAGAACGTACATCAGTTCATTATGCGTTCGCCACGCACACCTATGCACGTTCCCCACCATACGACAAGGTTGCAGAGTCCAACAATTAAGAACTCTTGAGGTTCCTGCGCAAGCAACTTTGGCTCTTTCGCATCATCTGAGACGAACGATCGTCCTTAAGGATTCCTTCAGCGGGTGCAGAACAACTTTTCTCCTCATTCATCACACTAATTCGTAGCTCACACGAACTAAAAATGCGGACGAATGTTGTCATGCTGCAACATTGTGGTATTGAAAGTCACTCCACTAGTTTTTCAATAAATCTCTGCTTTCGGTTCCCCTTCCGGTAGAGCATAGTATTCAATATGTACGAGGATATATTCCTATAAAGAGACGAGACAATGCGCCGGTAACAGGCTGAAAACAATTCTCAAGGATCACAGAAAGCGGACCTTCCGCGTCCTGAAAGCCGGTTATCAGCCTTTCAAGCGGAGGCCTGCATTTTCAGCTCATTTTTTGTGGGAGGGTGAAGTGGTTCGATTCAGAGCTTGATGAAAGCTCGTCGAGCGATGGCTTATGTACACGAAGCCACAGTGCCCCTCAAATAAAAAGTTGAGTGGTTTCTTGTAGACGATCCTTTAGATTGGCCAGTCATTAATTTGCTTAAAATTTTGCTCTTTTAAATGAAAAGTAGAACCATGAACGACTCGTGATATTTACCAGTGTACATCCCTTACAGAGATGGTTACCACGACCGAAACTCCAGAGGGATTCCTGGACAACTTTTGGGATCAGGTGAGTTGAACAATGTTCATGGAAAGTCAACAAAGGTGTAAAAAGCAAAATTTATGATCGTGTCGCAAGAGTTGAGGTTAATGAGAATGAAATGAGTTAATGAGAAAATTTGCAGAATCTATGATAAACAAATAAGCAAATTCTTGACTCTGCTCTTTCTGCATGCTCTCTCAAACGCCCGAATGCCCCTGAGAATGCATAAATGCTCCCATGAGTTATTCTTTTATCGAACAAGAAATTCCACATATCATTCACTGTTGCTTTCATTGGAATTTTCCTCCAAAACATCAAGTTCCTTGCAGGAAGCAGGATTATAAAACCTCGTTGTAAGTGTTAAATCCCCAATCCTAATGCATATGTTACATCTCTTGCATGAACGCACGTGCTGGTAGCGTTCTAGAATGCCACCTAATAATTTAACATCCACGATCTCATACTGAGAGAAATTCGAGCGAAACATCGTCCCCGATTTGCTTCAGTTGAACAACACGGACCCGCTAGGGCTGTTGGACCAGCTCACTGACATGATCGGGAGCGAAGGAAACTTGACGGGGGAAGAGATCGGGGAGCTGGTCGACTTCCTCGACGATTTGTTTCGAAACTTCGTGGATACCCTCTTCTCTTACGAAGCCCCTCTGAGTCGCAGCCTGGATTTCCTCGCGAATTTCACTCAGACCGTGGAAGAAGTCCTCGTCTCCTTCAACGGATGGCTCGAAATGACGCAGGTTGCTTTGCCCTCCTAATTTTGAATTATCGACCGAGTACACTAGTAGCGATACAAATTCACTGCTTAAAGCTGCGCAATTGTGATGTTACCTTGGCGGAACGTGCGAAGAGATTCCTCGATTCTGACACGTTGTCAAAAAATCCGTTTTCTAGACGTTTCGAACGGGAAATTTCACCTTGCTGGCGTCGTCCCTCGTCGAATCTGGCCTCAGGCTGGCAGACACGCTTTTCCAGAACGGAGAGGAACTCGCCTTTGAGAAGTCCACGACGACGATGATAGTCGAAGTCGGCAGCGACAGGAAACGGAGCTCGACGAGATCCCTCGTCTTTCCCTCCGGCGGTGGCGACACCTACATAACGTTGCCTCCAACTTTTCAGGACGATATCGTCGGAGACCATTATTCCTACGTCTGTGCTCTCTACGACGTCCGGGATCTGGATGCTCTACTTCCAGGGAATCAAAATTCGTCAGTTTCGATTTCACGAAGTACCGGTAGGCCTATATTTTCATGAGCTAAGAGTGGTAAAGTCGAAACAAAATGCATACGAATGTGTCAACCGATAAAGAACTAGCAATAGTAAAATAAAGAATTGAAATTTCAGATTTGGAGAAGAGAAAGTGGTGAATTCCAAACTGCTCAGTTTCTCTTTGCAAACGGACGAGACAGTGATTCTAAAGGATCCGGTGACCCTGACCTTTCGAAACTCCCGAGCTCCACAGAGGCCGTTCTATCAAGATATTTGGCGAAACCTTCACGAGGGAGAGAAGCCAGCTTTCATTCCTCAAACTCATCGGTGCACTTTCTGGAACTCCCCAGATACTAAGTAAAATTCCCTTCGAATCGTCTTTCTTTTTCCCGGATTGGTTTTCATAAACATTCCTCCGTTGCAGTGGCTTTTGGGACACAATGGGTCTCGAAGAGGTCTCCTCCGATCGCGACGAGACCGTTTGCCGATCGCGTCATCTCACCAATTTTGGGGTGATAATGAGCCTCCATGGATACGTTGTGAGTCCCATGTCGAATACTTCTTTAGGTTCATCGTACACGGAAAACGAAGGAGAACGGACAGGCATCAAACGTTACACCTGAAATAGGAAGCCTCGTGGCTAGTTTTGAGGCAGCTTTCGATTCGCATCTCCGATCAACGATACCCAAAGTTCTCTGTTTAGATATCTCATCGGTCGCAGCCCTATAGATGGCGTTGGCCACCTCAAGGTTCAATCAAGTGTTCTGTCTTCCATATTCACATAGCCAGGGGAGTATCCAGAGGGGCTGTACATGCCCCAAAAAGGAGCTAGATTTCACGAAACAGATCACAGAGAGCATGCGAATTGAAATTAGATTTAAAATGAGAATCAGGCATGATAGAACAGCACTTCGCCTACTTGCGGAAAGCAGAGAAAGCGAAATGAGACACAGGGAATCACATAATCACAAAATGAGGCACAGGAGTTCACTTGCTCGGGTCTAGACGCCAGACAGACATTTTTTTTACAAGTCCAGGCATTCATTCGCTCTTCACGATTCACTGTGGCTCCACGATTAAAAAAATGTTCGAGGGTGAGCTTTGTTTCTACCGACTTTCATCGCACAACTTTCTGTAGTTTCTAAGCATTTTTTGAGACACCATTCTCTACAAATATTTCGAATTTTCCCGAAGTTCTGACTTTACCAATGAATGAAAAGATGCACTCGTATACCTGGTTACCGTACTAGACTCACCTATGTCAGATCCCATCATTGAAATCTTGGTTTCGGAGAGCCACTCATTCCACCTTTTGAATTTTTTGTTTACATTCATCCGTCCGGAGGGTGAAATCATGGCGATAGGCGAACCTCGCCCAGACATGTGGGAGGAACCCTCCCAACCTCCATTCCTCTCACCCACCCATATAATGAAGCAGAAAGAGCTCCACCGGATACCCCGACAATTATTCATGGCAGCGTCAATGATCCCGCGGCACGTTCGTCTGCAGGAATTCATCCCAGATGCATGAAAGGTAGCTTCTGAATGTACTGGTAGATTGGACTAAAAAGGAATTGTGTTTTGAAATTCATTTCAGGGTCGCGGTTGGGTTCTGGAGGTGTTGACTTTGACGTTACTGCCCTGTTCCATCATCTGTCTCGCAGTGGCTATCTTCGTCTTCCAGATAAGCAAGTCGGTCACATTTTATCCAGTTCTTGTAAGACATTTTTCCCATCAAGCTAGCCTAAAATGGCAAATTCATCAATGTCCAGGAAATCTTCGACGGACAAGAAAATGCTGAGTTTGCATCAACACTTATGCTTCTGGTTGTTGATAGGATATCTTCTGGTGCTTCTTTTTGTCGACCGCCGCTTCTTCCAAATGTCAACGGTATCTGCTTCAAAAAATTTCTTTTCCTATTATTTTATTCAAAATGTTAGCAAATGTTCTCTTTTCCCTCACCCACCCGGTGAGTAAGACGGAATGCGAGGTATCAGCAGTATTGCTCCACTTCGTCTTCCTTTGTGCGTTTACATGGATGGCAATAGAAGGATGGTGTCATGTAAGGATATTTCAGTGGCCCCCGGTGACCATTTCACGTCGACTCTCTCTCTTGACCGGTTACTTGGTACCGGCTTTCATCGTCGCCCTCACGGTGGGCATTTCCTTTGGCACCAACGCTCATGGATACGGAGATGGAGAATTGTGAGGGCTTTTTTTTCTCTTTACCTTGTTTCCTTTTCTCGCCAAGCGAAAAGGAAGCTTACAATTTCACATCCATTTAGATGGTTAGACTCATGAAATCATGATTCGAATTATCTCTCCGGCTTATGTTGATTTTAATGAGTCTCACTACAAACGCTTCTAGAAGTGATTTCTGAATGCTAACAACCTATGTTGCAGTCTGCTGTCATCCCTGCTCAAATGTATTGTGTTGTATTTCTGGCTTTAGTTTCTGAATTTCACATATTTAGGTGTGTTTCAAGACGTTCCAAGACCATTTCCTTAATAGTCTAGAAAACTTCATGGTTATTGAATGATGAATTTTCTACGGCACTTTCTCAGTCTTTTAATTTAGACCATCATTGGATAAGAATTCAATAAAATAACTTTTAAGTAATATTTCATTCATAAAAACGTTTACAGGTAAAGTTTGAAGAATTCGTCCTACTTTAGCCTGTTTTATTCCAGTATTTCCCTAATTTCCCTGATTTAAACCGGATTTTACCAGAGGAATAAAAAAGGTTTTGCCTGGCAAATACCAAATTCTGGTTGATGGGCCACATCCGACATCTATATTTCGAATGAGGAAACAGACGTTCAGTTGGCATTGGTAAGGTTGAAGGATAGAATGGTTTCCATTATAAGAGTATGACCTCATTCCGTAATTACTGAATTACTGAATTACTGATATTCAATCTCCCACCAATAATAGTGAACTTGTTACCAAATGTTTTCATTCCACAGAAATGTTGACTGCACCACCAGATGTCAATGAACCTTCACCAAACTGGAATCAGTCATCACATTTTTATTTTCGATTGCACCAAATACGATTGCATCATCATAGGTGATGCCATCACCAAATCTGCATGAACCCACACCAATCAGCACCAAAATTATTAAATTTTCGGCAATTATAACTGTATCAAGCAATATACTTTTGTTCACTTTTAGTTAGACCTGTGACGGCAAGATGAAATTGTATGATTGCTTGCTTGCAAGATTAATTGGGGCTTCTGGGAAGGACTTGTGTAAACGATCTAGTGCCTGTGAACACGTACGGGAGTTTAGTACAGCACCGCATTTCAATTCCTGGTGGCTTATTAGATGCCATGGCTACTTGCAACTTCGAGATTTGAGGTTTAGGAAAGTGCGTAAGAATAACCGGCAAACTCGAGCATTGAAACGACTTGTAGGGAGCAGGACTCTCCCTCTGGGTTTTTAGAGCTCTGGATTTGGAAAGCATTTGTCCAGTTTCGATAAAGGCAAGCATTCACTGGGCATGCGAATCCAGACCGGGGAGGTCACAGTTCCATTCGAAGCTAGATATTTTCCGATAGGATAGAAAAAAAGAGAAAAAGAACGAAGAGTGCTGTCTCTGCTCCACAGGTCTGATAAAGGAGGAAGCGTTTTTGTTTCTTTTGACAGGTAAAATGCAACGATTATTTGGTGCCAAATCAATAACATTTGGTGTTCATTTCATGGCATTGGGGCAAATACTGAAGGAAAATTTGGTGCTAGATTCATCAAGTCTGGTGGTGAAACCATTTGGTGAAGGTAATTAGAATTGGATGATGTAAATTAACCGAGTGACCAAATAACACATTATGGTGATGAGTAATTACTTCTTCTTGACACATGGAATATTCTTTGGTGAGGAATTAAATACTTATCATTACTGAATGTAGGAATATCAGGCTTTTTATTTCCGTGCGAATTATGACGTTAACTACTGTACATATCTCTATATGGGAAAAAGAGACCTTTCATCTTGCAATCAGTAATTAGCTCTGACCCTCTAGTGCTACCTCACAAATACTAAACATAAGCATAAAGGCATGGCAACCCTAATCGCTTCTTGCAATAAAAGTCATTTTGTTACTGCTTTCATCTTCAAACCTCATAATTTAACAATAACGTATAATCCTGTTGGACGAAGTAAATACACTGGCAGCATTTGAAAGTGCTAAATAAAGGGGTTCCATAATTTTTAAAAATAAATCAAGATGAACCCCTAGCAGTGTATAATGAAGCCATATAACGTTTGAAAGGACTAGGGTGATTTTTCAGATAGATAACTTGACTAATGCTCTCATGTAAGAATTAATTGTATAATTCTTCCTAAAGAAGCATCCTGCATGAGTTTCTTTTTTAAATTAAATGAGTAATATAAATCATGATGGTGTCTTGGAATATCGAGTCATTCCACGCCAAATCTACCAGCGAGTGAGCTCGATCATCTCGGATTTCGCCGAAAATCGGCAACACATAGAGGAATCGATTTAAAGAAACCAATTTCGATCAATTTTTTTATCTCTCCCACAGATCTCCAGATATATGCATTTTGAAATTAAAGACCCTTTCTTAGCCTTGATTTGGCCCGTCAGCACAAACACAAAACAAAACAAAGTAAACTGTTTGATAAAGTTCAGTGGTACTTCAAGAAAAATGCATACATTTTTCTTGAAGAACCAGCAACATTGACAATATGTGCAACTGGAAAATATCAGCACTCCTCCATTTAATGATACAGCTGCTGGCTGTCGTCGCCTGCCTACATTTGGGCTTTTGCTGGTCCAGTCCTCTTGGTCATCCTTGCCAACAACATCATCGTGTTTTACGTGATCTCAAAGGCTGAAAACACTCTCCCAAATGAACTCCGGAGGCATCAGGCACAAAAAAACCACAAGTATGATAATTGAGAAAGTTTTAGCCCAACAAGCTCTCTGCGAGTTGATATTAGTGTACTTGTGAATGTAACTGCAGGAGCAGCATGATGAAAATGTTCACCATATCGAGTCTCCTGGGATGTGGCTGGTTATTTGGAGTCCTACAAATGGAACTGTCCCCGGTCTTCTCATACATCTTCGTCCTCATCAACGGCTCACAGGTTGGTCTTCCAAATTTGTTATCATATCCCTTTCATAATCAGCATCAACAGGCCTAAAATTGTTGAGCAACAGGAAAGTACCTGCATAATTGCTGGCACATGCACCGGAGCAAAGCATGAGTACTCGGGAAAGTGGGGGCAAAACACCTGGTTTTGTTTCATGGGCATCTCAAAAATTGCTAAAGAAACCCAAGCTAAGTACGACGATTTCATGTTTGCAGTTTAGCCAAAATAACTTTCGCTGTGTTTGCTTTGTTGTGTGTCTAAGTAAGCAAACATTTTGACTGTCTCCCTGTTCTATTTGCTGGCGAGCGATTCCATGCATGAGTCATCTTTTGTTCCCTCATTCATTTCTAATTCCTCTTTCATCAGAGTTCCATTAACTTATGAAGAGGCTAGGCATGGATAGAAAGGACTCGCTTAATGCTGATAATCTGCAGTACCGTAGTTTCCGAATGCAACAATTTCTCGTTTAGTGAATCAACGCATCCATCCATTTTTTTTTCCATGGACTGGAATTGTCACATGCACACAAGGACGATGCTACACGTTCCTGAACCCGTAGTAAAGTTGTCAAGAAGGCATCACCGGCAAAACTGCTGCACCTTATAAAGACCTCTTTATCCCATGCGTTCCTTTTTCATGTCTCCTGTGGAAGTGGCATCGTCGATGCAGCTCTTGACCAAAGTCCACCCATCACAGGTATGAAGTGCAGTCGTCTGGCGTCGTAAAAATTACGACGGAGAACTTGGGTAATTACCAGAAATCTCTCATCGTCACCAAGAATTAGTCTCTTTGAGAAAATTCGTATTGGTAGATACGGAATAGGTAGCCGAAGGCAAGGATTCTTAGGCGCACAGAGGTTCACATAGATTCTGTCCATTCTAATCTACCGCAAAACATGCGCACGATATATCGTTTCGTGCGAACAGTATATATACTGTTCGTACGTCGTATGTCGATCGGTGGCAATCACGGCAAAGGCAAGGAAATAGTTTGGAGTTGCTCGGTCTCCGACTGTCCTCATGATCGAATTCCAATCTCGTCCTTGCTATTCTAATCGTCCCTCCCCGATTCAATCGGCAATGAATAGAATCTAGCTCCGGCCGGATCCAATTAAGCCCGACTCTACCCAACTCATAGGCCCCTCGGCTTCAAGCAGACAGAAATAGTAAAGTTTCGATTTAAGAAACGGGACTCGAGCCAAACGCCTGACAACAGAAGTGAAGTCTGAAACATTTTCGCCTCCCGTTCCTTTCGGAGACTCCGAATGCTGTACGTATAGCTTTTGTTTCGTCGATCAGGAAAATGCACTTCACTTCCCTCGTAGCTGTCACCCCCTCTCCATAAGAGATTGAATACGATGATTGGGGAATTTGAGAGAAATATTAACAGATTTCACCCTCTCTCGGGTGACGACCAGACGCCCGATGGGTGTATAGTAATCTGGTACTCGTACATCGCTGCAGCGGATGCCTTAATTGCTCACACCATCGAGCAAAGAATGGTCTATACTTGAGCAAAAGAGAGAGCTGGCAGAATCTGGCACTAGTCAGGTCTGCCGAGAGAAAACTACGTGCTACTCGTCGGGTTGGAGCCTGGACATGTTTTTACCGTAATCATCGAGCCATGTTGACGGGACGTTGTCGTTAAAGAACGGAATGACGAAAACAAAACGTCAGGTTCCTTTGATTTGACAGCCATAGGGAATGCAGCGAGAAGTGCATGACGATGAGATGACGAAGTGTACTTTTCAAATATGGGTAAGTAGTACACAGTGCAATCAACAATTATTTATCTGTCGTTGAAAGGATCTTCAGTAAAACATCGTGGAGCCGCAGTCGTATACTTTTTGAAGGCACTGTGTTTTGCATCAGGCATTCGGGAAAACCATAATGTAGTCTGGAATCATTTTTTTTAGGGTATCGGGATATTCGTCTTTTACTGTTGTATGGACTCAGAGAGACGGAAAGTGCTGAAACGACGCTTCTTGAGATGCACCTCCAAGAATGAGTCATACAAGAAAGAAGTTCTCACCTCACAGAGATCGAAGGAGGTTACTTCCTTCTCGACCAGCATGACCGGATTCGAGACTTCGAACGGATACGAACAAAGTTCTGGAACGGCAATCAGCACCTTTTATTAGCATGACATATGAGCATTTTATTGCGAGGGTTCAGATTTGGTGGCCTTAGTAAATCAAGCCTACTCGTTTAATTACCTTAACCTCTCACCATCTCCTTCGCTAACGTGACGTAGCTCACTCGAAAACGAAATGCATGACATACAAGACGAGATCAACTCATGTCCCATGATGGGTTCATTGATCGTGTCCCAGACGACAGGGCAGGCGCCTCTCCGACCACAATCCCGGTCATAAAACCTCTTCCCTCATGATATCGAGTCCTCATTTTCTGCTACCCATGCTTATACTTCATGCATTACTCATATTGCTAGCTTATATTATGAATTTGAGCCAGATTTTGAGATGCCATTTCTCGGAAAAATGTATGTGCATGAAGACCGACGATGTCACAGTTGTTGAAAGATTCCGCATGATGTCACATCGGAAGGTATTCAAGGGTCCATCATCGGTCCATTTCCATTTGAGCCTCTTCGAGCAAGAACTCATCCCTAAGAGATATACAAAGAAGGAATCGTGAAACTTGGGTACCTGACCCCTGGAGGGATTCCATGGAACTGAACCTGAACTTTTCCTTCGGAGACGGACTTTTCTCAAAACTGCTACCTCCAACTTTGCGTTCCTAGTTCCCCGTAAACGTTTGACTCGTACACATTGCTGGGAAGTCCTATATACACTCTGTCCCAAAAAAAATTTTGGAACCTTTTTCAATTTGTAGCTTCTCGTAATTGGGTACGACTATCGCTGTGCGCTTTTGAGGGCTGATTAAGACATCAAATGAGCACATGCATGCAAAGTTGCATTAAAATCCATTGGTTCATTTCTGAGATGCAGCAGCTTATTTTAAGTAAGGTTGAGGTGGACCATTGCTGCCGACTGTACTCAGCACGAGCACGAGTGGAACTCATCATTCCCACGTCGCAGGAGAATGCCAACCGTGCATCGTTTGGGTTTCGATCAATGTCACGTGCCTGATCACAGAATGTCACGGTGGGCACTTCGAGCACCTCATCCGAGTGTCAAACAGGATAGATTGATGCAATTATCTTGGTTGTGCGCATCACGTCTGCCGTCCTGTATGAGACGCATTACTGTATTTGGAGGAATGCGCTCGTACAGTTCTAGCGGCACTCCCTTACTACTGGCACGCGCTGAATCACCTCCTCTATTTCAAAAACCAGCAAATGTATATTGTTATAACTTTGCATGCATGTGCTCATTTGATGCATTAGTCAGCCCACAAAGGCGCACAGCGATAGCCGAAACCAATTAGGAGAGGCTAAAAACTGAAAAAGGTTCCAAATTTTTTTGGGATAGAGGGTATAGGAGAACGTCCGTTATTTGTTTGGGTGAAATGTGCAAGACGAGCTTCTTTGCAATATGGGAATTGGATATTATATAATGTATATTGATTTGTCCCACCCAGACTTTCCATTGTGCCACTTTGGGTTTTAAATGGTTCCCTCCCCCATTCCCTCCCAGCACCTACTGTCACCCGAATAAATTCCTGTCTCATGAACAGTGCATAAGCGCATAAGTATATGAATGAAGTTGAGGTACCTGTACCTCTCAGTGGCCTTCATTTAGTATTCTCTATCCCAAGGGTACTCAGAGTGCGACCTCCAAGCCAATTTGCGAAAATGAAAAATGGATACGAAGGGAAAGAGAATGACGACACGGGAAAATGGTGAGAGCTTGTCTTATCATTCAAGCAGTCATACAAAGTTTCGAAGGAAAAATGGGTATAGGTCAATATCCGTTTTCACTCGATTAAACAAATATGATTTTTACAAGCCAGAATGCTAATGCGATTGCGTGCCGGCATACCATCCGTATGATGGAGCAGGAAACCATTCGCAGAAAGCCCCATCCACAGATCAGTCAACTCCCGGTAATAAGGGCTTCAGGGAACCAAAATTAGGTGAATTTGTCCGGAATAATGTTTAGTCTGAATTCATGAGCACTAGCCACAGTCATAATTCCTTTCCTGCTTTCTTGGAAAATAATGCAATCCCAGTGTACAGCTAAATGCCTACATTTACCCTATTCCCTCCCCTCTCTTCTCCCAAGCGAATAGGAATCTAACTCAATTCTTTTAACCAGTCACATCGAATAAATCTGGACTATTTTCTGCTTTAAGCAAAAAAACTTCTCTTCCTGAGTAAGATCACGCCAAGAACGCTTACTCATGTCGGAAGGAATGCGAGACACTTCTTATCCACCTCAGACCCTAGGAAAATAGGTCTCACAAAGGAGCGTCTCCACGTTTCCAGGGGGGGACAAAAAAATCAGGGGCAAAGAAAACGATGGGTATGTTTAAAAAGGAGAATAAGAGATATGGAGTTAAGAACTCACGCTAGCTTTTAGTCTGGACTTTCTTCTCAGAATTTCTTTTCATGTGAAGACCATCGGGTCATTCCATCTCAAATCAGCCAGAGGCCGGAGCATGACCCCCTCTGATATTGACGAAAATTTTTTATGTGATACCCCTCACGGCCGAAGGTAAGAATGCAAAATTTTGGTTTCCGGTGTGGAGCCGTTTTGGCACAATAATTCGTAAAATTTTTTTAAATTAAAAAAAGGGGCACCTCTTCATGTTCACGTGGGCCGAAAACTTTTCGGCCCAAACGAACGCAGCAAACACCATTGTTCTTTAAAAATGTTAAACTTTCGAAGTTATTTCATATACCTTTTTTCCTCGAGGCGATACTGAATGAAATAAAGCTATACTGTATGAAACTTGCCAATGTCTAGCATATTCAGAAATTTGCTAAATTTATTTTTTGCACATTTTTTTACAGACATTTTTATTCAGACCCAATCTCACAATTTTTACCGTTGTTTTTAAGGCCAAATAACCAATACAGTTTTCATTACCAGTTCTTCAAATTTTTTTTTTCATAACTGCAATCAGAGGAAAAATTGTTGGGCCTAAAAACAACGGCAGACACTGTGAGGTGAGGTCTGAACAAAATTGTGTGGTATACCTTAAAAGAAATATATGAGCATTAGGTCTTTTCTCGCTGATTCCAAAAAACATACATGATGATAGGGTTTTACGAATATGTTGACTTTTTGCAAATTTCTGAATATGCTAAGAAAAAATTGGCAAATTTAATATAGCTTTATTTCATTCTGTATCGTCTCGAGGAAAAAAATTATATGAAATAACTTCGAAAGTTTAACATTTTTTTTTAAAGAACAATGGTGTTTGCTGCGTTCGTTTAGGTCGAAAAAGTTTCGACCCATATGAACATGAAGAGGCGCTTTTTTTAATTTCACAAAATTTAATGAATTTTGCATTCTCACCTTGGAACGGTTACATAATACAGAAAACCTTGCTTTATGCCTCATGAATTGACAAATTTCTCGTGAAATCTAAACGGCAGCTCCAAAAATTTCGGAAACATCTGAATAAATGCATCGCCAATAGCCTCTTCAATATGCCTTTCAGTGGCGAAGCTGCAACTATAGCAATTTTATTCTGGGTGGCTCAAGGTGAACGGTTGTCCAAGGTGCTCCGGTCTCCCCTACACTATATCGCTCTATGCACAGATCTCCCCTACTCATCGGCTCGGGCGAGCGACCGGTTGAGGCAATTCCCGAAGCAATTACCAATCGACCGCAGGATCGATGACTGGATCCCCAATTACGGGAAGGGTGGGGCTTACAGCTGGGCATCTTCCAGCTCCGTCAATTTAGGCAAATGTTGCATGCAAATGCATCCAATTATTTTCGCGTCCTTGGACTGCGCTCCGAGTACGTCGATACGAGCGAACGGGAAACATTCTAAACGATGCCGTGAGGATTTCCCCCCGGATCTTCTACTCGACTGGATTCCACGATATTTCGACCGCATTCGGAGCCCCAAAATCTGCTGACTTCACTATTCGACAGTGGTTCTTAATGACACCGATTGGATTTTACTCGCTGGAATAAGATTGCGAGTGACTTTCCTGGCCCAACTTAATTACGAAGTATTAATCAATTAATAACGGTATTAATGAACGAAACCTCTGGAGCAACTTCGTATTAAGTTTTGGAGGGTCGTGAAACAAGAAAATTCCTACCGCAACCCCCTCGGGTTTTTTAAACCACAAGCATACTGCATTAATTAATTAATTTGTAAAATTACCTATTCATTAATTTGCTTATTTATTATTTTTCCCGCCAACAGGAAGAAAAAATTAGTTCGGCCTTGTTTGCTTATCTGCATGTATCTGGCTCCAAAAGTTGCAATGAATCGTTATCGTCTGGGCCGGCCGCAGGTGCGTCGTCGATGGACAGGTCTTGCGATCGCACACGGAGGCGTCGCAGTGCCCATAAATCGTTGCATTGGATAAAGGGGCGCACGATGGGATGATCACGAGCTGTCGCCCCGTTTCCGAGCAACCGCGACCCCGTGTGCAACCCGGATACAAGCCCAAGTCGAAGGCACAGCTTCGTCAACTCTCGAGTCAGCAATGGCTCACGATAGGAAAAGGGGATCACCCGTGACTCAGCGGGATCGGGTGCGATGCGATGCGTCATCTGGACTTAGCCGGATCACTTCTAATGATGATGACTGGAACCGAATTATTCACCTTTTTACCTCTCATCCAATGTCGGCACCTGCATTAGCAAGTAGATCGGAAGCCTCTTTTTCATTCCAGGACCCGATTACATCTCGCTCCCTCTTTGCCTATCGACATTAAACTGGATCATGTTTTGCTTTTGACCTTGTGTATTTTAGTCTATTCTCCGCGTACGATTTAGTACGATTTGTCTTAATGAGCTAGAACTCACCTGGTGCGATGGGTCAAAATTTTTATACACGGAAACACTATTGAAGCGGGACGTGCAATGCAGGCAAGAACCTAAAATCATTCAACTTTTCTTCCATCTTCAAGTACAGATAAAAAGGCAATCATGGATAGATAGTATCTTCCTGCGAGGAATCGTTCCTGCAAGATATTAAGATCCTTATTTTTTTGCTACACTCTTAGAAAAGAGTGAGCGATTTCCTCCAAAGGGAGCGAAACTGGAGTTAGCGGTTTCACTCCCTAAAAACAAGGAAGTGCAGTCGCTCATCACTCTCTTTCCTGAGAAAAACCACTAACTTTTCCCCCCTAGTTTGAAAAGTACTCTTCCTCCTTTGTTTCGCGCCCTTAAGAAATATATGGATTTTGCTCTTATAAGGCAGTAGTTATCGATTGCACTTCCTCGTTCTTAGGGATTAAAACAGCTAACTCCAGTTTCGCTCCCTTTCTCGGATATCGCTCACTTTTTTCTAAGAGTGTACGATAAGATGAAGAACACCCAGGGGGAAAAAGACCGAGAAGACTTGAGCAGTATTGACATTTTTCGCACGAATTCGTATCGATGTGGCATGAAATCTGAAAAAAAGGGGCTAAGCTTAGTTACTTAGATATGATCACCGCACAAATATTCAGAAAGTCTTAAAAGTGGTCAAATTGCTGCGACTCGAAAGGTGCTCGACCGAGGGAGTGATCCTGCATGGAACGACCCATCCCATTTTAGGCATATTATATGATCCAAGACAGGGTTCTGTAGTTTCCGTCATTATTTCGGTTTCATGAAAATGCACACAGGAAGCAGAAGAGATTTAAAATTTTGGATTCTGAAATTTCCTTTGTAGCCTGTTTTTTTTTTCAAAATTAAATTTTTTCCACGAGCAGGGAATTTTTCCATCAGGCATCAGTGGCGACAAACACGGCATTTTTCTCATTTCCCACCGCGGTGTTCTCATTCATTTTAATCGCATCGATGGCGTTCATTTACTTCCTCTAGTTATCACTGTTCGATTAGAGAGTTGCCATGGAATCCGTCCACTAGGCAGCGACTCGAGCATAGTCGGCCCACTCCAAGTTTTAGTTAGCCAATTAGTTCGCCAATGAGGTCACACGAAGGGAAGTAACTCGACATAGCAATAGATATGCCAATGACTCCACGAGTTCTGTAGATCGGTGAGAACGGATCTTTCAAATGAATTAATCATTATCCTAGATCATGAAGTGTCGAAGGCGCAACCATACCGAGTTTGTTTGCCCCAAAGGTAAACAAACTCGCTAGTAAACAAATATAAGTTACGGTCACGAGGATTCCGTTGACCGTCACAGTGAAGAACGGAAAAGATAACAGACGAGCGCAGGAAACAGGAACATATACAAGGAGAAAATGCAAAGTACGTAAGATGAGTGCTGGCGCCAGTCTCATACAAGCGTGGATGAGAAGACAAGCAAAGAATAGCGACGGAGAGAAGGAATGCATATACTGTACGTCGTCTGCAAGCCTTTCCAAAGCTAAACAAGGAAAAAGCCTCACAATTTGACGACCCGAACGCCTAGAAATGCGATCGATGGCTCATCTGAATCGTAAACGATTCTGCCACACGATGTAGGAAAGTGAACTGCGGTAGTTTGCGAGGAAGGAGACATGCAGGGGAAAATGTGACCGAATTGATTTTTCGAGAAAACATCAGTCGAAACCTCACAGGTCTCGATGGCATGCATTACAAGGTGGCACTATCGAGAATTTCATCACTCCTTCAAAGTGAATTTATGAAAGAGAAGGAGCCTAAGATTAAAATTGTCCCACGAAACAATTTTTTTCCGAAAGAAAATTTTCCCAGGGGGGTGGAAAGTGGAATCGGCCATCGGTGAGAGAAAAACGCAGGCGGTGCATTTTCATCGCATCAATGGCGTGCACCTCATAGCATTATTTATCGTCCTTCGATCGGGGAGTCGCCATGGTATTCGGTCTTGTGGCCGGATACCATGGCCGGATACCATGGCAACTCTCCCCGTTCAAACACAGTCGGTCCAATCCATCCCTGCCCTGTGACTCCAAGTTCCCTGTTCCCTTGCAGTGATGTTACTCTCCTCCAGCACTTTAGCAGAGTTTACTAGGGTGATTGGCGAAATGTACTCTCAACTGCCTTGGCAGACGTCGGATGTTGTGGCCAAATGGGCTCTTTCTTGGTCTGGTGCTTTGGCGGCGACAGCGAGAGCATGTGAAGAAAGGCGCACGGTAACGCCAAACGTACTCCCTGGTGGATACCAGCGGTACGCGAGGCTGATGCTGCCAAGAAGATGGCCTACAGGATGGACACGTCCAGTAGTCAGATGCTTTGAGGATATATTACACAGAGGCGCGTCGAACTCCTGCTTGTGTTGTGGCCAAGGCGAAAAGGGAGGCGTGGAAGAAATTCTGGGATCGAATGGATTCGGATGCCACCAAAGTATTTTGGCAAGCCATCCGAAGGTTACGGCAAGGCAGCCAACATACTCTCCGGGTCGCCTATGACCGAAACGGAGAGATTTTGGGTGTCGAGGCGGATATACTTTGGAAGTGGAAGGAACTCTTAAACTCACCAACAGTGGATACCGACCTACCCGAACCGGAGCCTCACGGCGCTGAGACTAGTCTCACTGTGGAGGAAGTTCTGCAGGCCTTCGCCTGCCTGAAGGACTTGAAGCCCCATGGTGCGAATGATATCTGGGCTGAGGCTCTGAAAGCGATGGGTACAGATGGGTGCTCGTGGCTGTATAGGGTGTATCAGATTGCTTGGGAATCGGGGACGACACCTAGGGATTAGCAAACCGGTGTGGTGGTTCCTCTTTAAGAAGGGGGACTCGAGGGAGTGCACGAACTACCATGGAACCACTCTCCTCAGCATACCAGGTAAGGTCTATGCCAAGGTATTGGAAAAGAGAGCTCGGACAGTCATCCAAGCTATCCAAGAGGACTAGTACGGCCTTCGTGAAGGGCGCAGCACCACGGACCAGCTTTCCACTCTCCATCAGATTCTCGAGAAGCACTGGGAGTACGCCAAAGATGTTTACATGTGCTTTGTATACTTCGAAAAGGCGTACGATCGTGTGCCCTGAGGGCGGGGGAGTGCTGCAGGAGTATGGGATCGAGGGTCGGCTAATGCTGGCCGTTCAATCCCTATACAGAGTTTGCAGGAGCTGCGTTCGAGTGAGCGGGAGGAGTAAGGATCGTTATCTGGTACGCACTGGACTCCGCCATGGTTGTATCCTCTCTCCTTTCCTGTTCCTGGTGCACATGGATAGGGTCTATAGGCGCAGCCTGGGCCTGGAAGGGGCCGACACCGGTGGCGTCAAGGTAAGGATACTTTTCTTTGCCGATGATCCTGTCTTTTTTACCCATTCTCGACCGGAGCTCCGAAGCGTACTCGACCGCTTTGACTCCAAATGCAGTGCGGCCGGAATGAAACCGAGCGGCTCCAAGTCACAGGTTATGGTCCTCTCGAGAAATCCTGTAAGATGCACCATGCATATCGGCGAGGTCCCGCTGGAACGTGTGGAGAAGTTCAAGTATCTCGGGGTCTGATTCACGAGCTTGACTGATAGATCGGCATGAAAACGTGATCGATCATCGCATCTCAAGGCTTCTGCAGTTTTGCGGGAGCTTTGGCGAAAGAGGTTTCTTGGGAAGCAAAATTCTCGGCTTTTAAGAGTATTTACCTCCCCACCCTCACCTATGGTCATGAGCTTTTGGTCATGACCGAAAGAACCAAGTCACGGAGCCTGCCTCGATGAGGTTCATGGGTCGAGTGGTTGGTGTCCCGCACCGTGATCGGATGCGAAACTCTGCCATCCGCACGGACCTCCATGTCGAGCAGCTACTTCTCCGGATCGAGGGTCTCAGGTCTGGTGGTTTCAACATGTCTGCCACATGCTCTGTAGGAGACTCCCAAGAGGAGTTTTCCGGAGCAGAATGACCGGTAAAGGATCTGCCGGTAGACCTCTTACATTGTGGAGTGATTACGTCGCTCGACTTTGTCACGAGAGACGACATTCCACCAGCCGAACTCGTGTCCATCACCCAGGATCGAGGCCATTGGAGGACGTTCTTCGGCATGCTCGAATCGCGACCCCATTAAGTTGGGATAAGCGGTATTGAAAATGCACGCATGTATGTAAATGAATAATGAGGTAGGTGAGTGGCATTGAAAAGAAGAGGAACGAGACCCAATTCAAGGGTCAAGTGTGATTCGAACTCTTGGTGGGTTCGTTAACTAGCTCCTAATAGAGGCGTATCATTTAAATTTCAGATCAGACGTAAAGCCTATGAATAAAGTATCTAAACGGCTCAATTTGCAAAATGAATGTAGGTCATAGACATGCACATTTGACATTTCTCAAATTTCCTGTTTCTGAATTTTCCGAAATTCTCTCCGTTTCACCATGCTATTAAACAATCTTGCAAAGATTGGATTCTTGAACCCTATGAAGTAGAAGCTTCTTCACAAAGAGTATTTTTAACTCAAGACTGCAAATGAATGTTTCTGGAAAGTACTTCTGGATTTTACCGTGGCGTTTTTACATGTGCTTTTCAGGGTAATACATGTGGATCATCTGATTGTTCTCATTTTCCCCCTTACCTTGCTGTAATGAGATGGCATATTATTCACAGACAAGTCAAAGTGCTCCTGGGGTGAGTCACATGAGTTTCCTCTTTGCGGGATCGTTTGAGTGTGAATTTAAGTGATTAAATCTCGAGCGACTGACCTTTTGAAAACGAGAATCTACTTTCCAATCTGGTGGAGGAAGGTGTAAGCTACATATTATGTCACATTCAGTCAAAGTTTTCAGTTTTAAAGTTCAGCCTAAGTTTTGCCTTATTTTAATTTAAAAATGCTGGGCAGGCAAATTTACATCTTTTTTTCAGGCTAGCAGTAGGATTCCCCATAATATTGAGCCCTAATTCTCAATACTCAAACCCTAATTTACCCACTAGGTTGAGATATCAAATTCTTTTTGCTGATGTTTTCTCTAAAAAAGAATAAGAAAAAAGTCACATTCCCGCAATTAGTAGCTTTCAATAAAAGCCTTTTTTAATTTGGAAAACATGTTTTCGGGAAAAAAAAACTTGAAACTTGATCACCCATGGCCGATTTCGATGGAATTAATTTAATTTGAAAAAGAAGACTGATGAAATCAGTTTTTGAAACAGCCTGAAGCAAATTATTACTTTTCAGGCGCTTGTCATTTCCCGAATCACCAAATATTCTAAAAGTAAAATTAATGAGAAGTTTAATGGCCTTTGTTTCATGTCCGCATTCTGAAAGACGATCAGATTCATACAGCGGTATTCGAACATGTGTCTCTCCAGAAACAAAAAAGTTAAGGATTATAGATTTTTTTCGGATGCGACATCAGATTGCCTTCCCTTATCTACAGCAGTTACATTTATTCTTGTTACAACTTATTTTATTCTAAATTTTCCTTCCTCTGTAATCCAAAAGATGCATAGTGTTTCGATTTTATGAAAGGTAAAACTCCAGGGAGAGGTATTCCTAATGTCAAAGCGGGTGAATTCATAAGAATTACCGTTTATTCATCATTCAGAGAAATACAAGAGCAAATTGGAGAGGCTTGATTCTCTTACTTGAATGACACAGACTCTTTCCTCCTTTAATTCCTCTGACCTCCTCCATTTGTGGACTCTGTATGCTTCGTTCGTACAGGTGTCTGGAGCTCCATGCAAGATATGTAAGCAGTTTTCACTCATGAGCCTGGAAAACTATGAAAGAATAGGACATTTAGACGTCAAAATATACATGGGTGCAGATGAAGAAAAACCTCTAAAGGAGGCAGGAAAAGAATATGTTGAACAGTACTACCCAGAAGCCTGCACTAAAGCCTATTCGCTACCGGAAGGATTCATTTTGAACGACAGGAAATTCAATGAGCTGAGAAGAAAAGCCCTCAAAGGTGAAGATGTGGACATGCCCGTTGACCAAGTGACTGTTGCTAAAGTATTTAACAATGTGAAGGACGCCTTTAAGGAGGTGCCGTCTCTCACACTTGCCGAGTATGCCTTCACCGACACCTTCCTAAAGGGCATTAATGAACAGTGGAAAAAGAATTTCATTAAAAAGTCTAGAGTCTCTAAAAAATATCTGAAAAATGGGGACCACGATGTCTTTGGCATTGGGATGTCAAAACAGGAAATTTTGGGTGTTTTCTTTCAAGTAAAGGGTTCAAATCCCAAGACGCAACCATTTACCATATCCAAATCATTCAAGAAAGCTAATGAACAATTGTTGAAGGACATAAATATATTCCGCGTCTTTTGCGGAGAATTTTTGACTCCGAGTGTGAAATTGGCCGGGTTTGCTGCTTTCCCGGATCTATCCAAGTCAGACATAGAGAGAGCGATCATGTGTAAACGTTGCAGGGAAGGAATCCTAAGCAAGGAAGATCTGTTCGATCCTGAACAATTCAAGGCATTTTTGAGCAGGCACAAAATCGAGTTGCAGTCGTGGAATCTGAATCCTGATTCTCGTGTTGCGAAGACCTACAAGAAGATCTTTGACTTCTATGTTTGTGCGGCATCAGCTATAGACCTCCCACGCAACTTCGGTCAACTGATGGAAAAGAGTGACGAACAAATGGAAAAGATGTCGGTGATCCTCACTCCCCAACAAAGAGGACTGGTGAAGAGTGCATGGAAGGTCTTATTCCTCTCTGGAGGCAGTGGCACGGGCAAGACATTCGTGCTGAAGAAAAGAGCCGAAGAATTGGCGAAAGATGGTAACGTACTGGTGATCAACATCGCGGGAGGACTCCTGACACAAGAATTTCAGCGTGACTTCGAGGGTAAGATGAAACTCGTACGCATATCAATGATCTCAAAGTCAATAGAGGAATTGTTACGAATCTGTCTACGGGGCACGCTTCGTCACCAGCGTGTAATCCTGTTTGCTTGGTTATTGTATCCCTGTTGGTGTCTCGGAAGATCGGTCGATTCCCTTAACGATCAATCTCCCCATAGGTCGATTTCCGGAGAAGGGAACTCTGGGGTGGTAAAGTATCATAGCTTCACTAGTCGATAGAATATCGTGAAAAAAGACTATCCCTTTCGATTGAATTTTGGACCGAACGACATTGCTTGTGCAAAATGCAGACAAGAACATCACACGCGAATCAATCGAGGGGGAGAGGAAGGAACGGGTTCCCCATATTGATCTTGGACGGACTGGTATGAGAAAGAGATGCTAAGCGATGGAGGGAAAAGAAAAATTCTCTAATCTTCTCCGATCCTTCTGGGTAAGAAATCAAACCGTACTTTGTGGAGATGTGAAGATTCGATTCACACGCGGAACAAAGAGTTGATACATTGCCAGTCATACCAGGGAGAAATACTCTCGTTTGTCAGAAAAAAATGCAAAACAAAACACTAATGGTTCAAAAAAAAAACCCAAACTGCACACAAGGAATTCGATGAACTGTCAATGCCTAAACTGAGATTTGATGCACACAAAATTGATGGTTTAGTAAGCAGGCCAAGAGGTGTTCCCACATTAAATTGTGGAATAATGGGTGTGCAGTTCATTATGGGCAAAAAGGTAAAAATTCTTGCAGACTGGCATTTTCAAGAATGTGGGAAGGAGCGAGAGGAGACCCTTCGAAAAAACAGCGCCAACTCCAGTTTCATTCACTTTTCGCTCTTTTTTTTCTCACTCACTTCTCTCGAGGAGCAAAAGGAAGAAAACATCTGAGTAATTTTATTTCATTTTCACAATCATCCAAATGAAGAGAAAGTGACGCTAAAGTTTGCGTGTTAAGCACTTGCACTGCATCCAAGGAAGACATCAAGGAACAACGATACCAGGAATACAGCAGAATGAAATATTTCAGCAGGTGAGGGCAGCGCCCATTTTTCGGACGCCATTCATGTCTCAAGAGATCGACCGTGGTGGAAGGAAGGTCCAAAATAATTAATACTAATTAATTCAATCGGGACCAGTCGAAAAGGTTCTGGCAGCCCCACAAAACTCGATCCTGAAGCTGAAAAGTTCTGCATATATGGCAACTATAAGTTTGGGCCGTGTTGTGACGTCAACACCAACAATTTCTCACTTTTTTTGGAATGTCATAGACGTTTACCAAGTTTGACCCAACGTTAGGAAAAATAACTTCTTTCTTCAACCCCCCAACCCCCCAATGAACTGGTTATTTAAAAATGTCCACATACGGCATTTTCTCTCTCTGCCACTCACACATAAGGGGGAAGAATCCTTCGGTAAAGGTAAAACTTTGTTGAGGACCTTCCACGTCTTCGCGGAGAGACATCACCCCCCCAACCCCCCAACCCCCCCCCCCCCCCCCCCCCCCCCCGCCTCTTTACGGGACTCCAACAGACTACCTTCAGGTCACGCCAAGGCTTACCTTTTTCTTTTCAGAAAGAAACTCAATTCTCGACTTACGGCGCCAATTAAGCCTATAAGGGTGAATCGTGGTCTTTTCGTGGTTTCGCGTTTCATGAACCATTTCAGTGAGACGTGAAACGTTAGGCCTATATGGAGTTCCTCGAACCATCTCGAATAGGTCCGAGGAGAGAATGCCTTCAAGAAGCACGCATTCCATGGTACCATCCTGTTAATTTAGGGATGTCCGAATGACCTTCAATCTGGCATAATTTCGGCACGGTATCCAGCAACACTGGGGGACAGTACCGGAGCAAGCACTCTAAGCCTAATTGAACGATAGATAATTTCATTTTTCTGGCGAAATGGAGCATCACCAACAGCAAAAAGCCACTTTTCGTCATCTACGAGTGTCAATATCTTTCTTATGGTTTGTCTCCTTGCTCCGAAAACGGGGGGGGGGGAGAGAGAGAAAAAAAATACGGAATGAAATTCACATCCCCCCAAAAGGAGATTCAGTGTTCTCCACAACCCCGTGGAGGTGGGGCTTCAAATTTGCTGGAGCGATTCTGTAGTGAGAGAGGAAGAAGTATGCAAAATTTCATTCCTGCTGATGCTCTCAGAGAGGAATATGAGGAGGTTGAAATTTGCTGCGGGAAGGGGTTGAAGAAAGGTAATAGGCGCTACCAAAGCCAATTGATTAAGTCATCGCCAATAATTTGAGCAAATCCTTGAATAATTTTTGCTTTCCTTTCCCATTCTTGATTTTCAGGACGACGTTGGTAGAAAATTACGACCTTGTTCTGTCTTACCTCGTATAATGTTATTTTGGGCTTGCAATTATTGTCATTGCCAAAAACTTCCTGCTAAATAAATTCTAGTCCTTTTTCAATAACACCTAATCATCTACTCAGAGGGAGAGAAGAAAATTTTTGAATCGATAAAATCTTCCACCGTTAATGTCCGAAGTCTGAAGGATTACATTCACTCATCGAAGTCGTGATTCTGAAAGGTATCGACCGAGCGTAAATGAATGGGAGAGCCGAGACCGTCCACTGGCCTCACGGAAATTCTCCGTATGACAAAAAGTCATGCATCCACTCTGCGCCTCATGCGAGAATGACGAGTTCTTCGTTTGACATGAGATACTCGCCGGTAGCTCCTCATTCCTTTCGTTCAGATTGGAATGAGACCACTTATTTCAGCTGAGTGTCGCGATCGCCGAAAGTAGAAATTCAACACTGTCCATCTATACTAGGGTATAGTTATTCTGGCAATTACATGGGTATGGAAATGGAGAAGGAAAGGGCACAAAGGCATCGCTCCAAGATGACATTCCTCTTGAAAAAAGTCTGAGAACTTTTTCAAAAACCCCACAAGCCAAGTCACCTTATTTCTCCGGCATTTCAAACATGAAGAAACCATCGCATACAGAGTGGTGCAAAATAAACTTCCATTAACCAAGAAAAGTTTCCAGAAGTGTGTCTCCCTAAGTTTCGAGAGCGATTGTTCCATAATTTTCTAAAAGTTCACGTAGCGGCAGTATATAGCTCTGAGGACGATAAATCTGGAAAGGTGCTCTTGTCTTTTGACAAGGAGCCATGACTGGATCGCTAACCATTTGTCGATGAATCAGACCCGTCATCTTAATTTTTTGGAGATTGGGTAATTGCTGTGCTCTCGAAATCGCATTCGGAGATCTCCGTCCGTACTGTCTTGTATGATATGACCGAGATCCAGAAGCCAGGCATCGTGGAGCATCGGGGTGGCGATGGTCTATGATAATGTACAAGGACAGAAAGGTATATATATATATAGTAATGGACCTAATATTAAAGAAAGATATTGGCTAAATAGGCAGTTACCTGGCTACCTGTTACCTGCAGGCTGTCTCTAATAATTCGGACTCTCATCTCTAAGTCCCGCGCTTCTGGGTCCAGAGGTTGGGCATTTT
>CAJPEV010002327.1:0-46448 GCA_905338385.1 Darwinula stevensoni | reverse complement strand
GGTCCCACGCGGCGGACAAGCAAAAATAGGCTGGTCGTCAACGTGTTAAGGACCAGAGATCACTCTCTGCCGGGCTAATATGGGGTGTTAGGGAATTCGCCATTAGAGAAATCCCAACGCACTCGTGGCCATGATGCAACGGTCTCGTGATCCTTTCCTTCAACTCTTCCTCTAAATAATTGCTGTAACTCCGAGCTTCCCCTTTTGACTTCGTTTCTTCCCTGCCAATGACCACCTACCTCCTCCTCGAGACATAATGTCCCCTCTAGGAAGAATACTTTCTGCACCTCCACAATTTCCTCGTCGAAGTCTAGTTGTTTCGCCCGGGGGCAGGAAAGTGAACAAGGGAAATGGTCGGTTCTAGGTCAAGGGAAAGTCATGGGGTGGGGGAAGAGGATAATTCAACATTTATGTAACAGAAATAGAAGGAATGCTCGTCATCACTCGTCACCTAGTGTTTCCACGGATGGCGTCTCCATTTACACTAAACTAAGTTGATTCTGTTGACTCAAGTGTTGGGATGGGAGAACCTCCTTCATCGACGTGTTGAACAGAGGGTGAGAGATTTTAGGAATTTTTATCCAGACAGTGGAGGAAAGGAAGGCTATGGGATACTTGACAGAAAAGACAAATTCCCTTTCCCAATTCCTTTTTCCTGGTTATGAACGACTTCATTCAGGAAGACCTCTCTTCTTTGACCTGTCTATGACAGTATTCGGTCTGCCATTATCAAAAGGGCATCCCCTAAGAAAGAGCTGAATACTGCCTCCAAGATGGCTCATCGGATGGAGACGGACACGAAGTGAAACATCCTCGTGAGCTCCAGAACATTTTTGTTTGGATATGGACAGGGTCTATCAGGTTCTCCACCCATCTACAGGAAAGAGATACTGGCATCTATTTCAGTACAACGGTTAACATTAAACTATGAAGTTATTGAATTCCTGATGAGAGGGTTTCTGCTTCAATTTCCACGTTGACGTTTGCAATTTGGCTTTCTCCTATTTGCCCATCGACGAGACCGAACTGAGCTAATTATTAACGAGAAGGGAACACGAATGTAATTGCTGCGATTTCTCTCAAACATGGACGTCTATACATTCGAAGATGATACACGGTGGGGTTTCAGAAAGTTTCCTAAGGTTTCTATACCTTTGGAAACTTTCTAGATGAAAGATGAAAGATGCCGTGAATGGACCAGAAGAACAAAGCTGTTTTCATCGTGAAAATTATATGGCTCGCCAAAGATTTATCCCTCGATGCCCGTCCCATTGAATTAACCTTCTCTCTATTCAAATCAGAGGTGAAGAGATAATTTAGGTTCTCTATCGGCTCCCATTGCCACTGCACTGTGCTGCTGCTCGAAGTGCGTCTTTGGCACAATATCCAGGACCGTTTTTTTAAACAAATTATGCATGACGAACTACAGAGAATTTACACTCCCTATTTATGCCGCGGAGCATACTCAGCGGTTTACATGAAAAGGTCATTGAATAAAGAAGTCATTCCCGAATGAAACCTTCATTTCCCAGCCGTGGAAGGAAAAGGCCTCCACCGTCTGGTTTCTTCGTGTTCCTCCTCCCCACCATCCCCCTCCAGACGCGGATTCCTTAAGTGGGAATGCTCGCCCCCGCTCTTCACATCCATGGAGGCTCTCGCCACAGCCACCCTGTGTGACCGACTGGAAGGGAACAATCGAGGATCGGGCCTCACTTCCAGCGCCAATTCCACGATTGCTCGGGACACGTTCGCCACCTGGTTTTTAGAGAACGTAACCAGACCGTTATAATGGATCTCTATGACGCAAAAGTTTTGCTCGATTTACATGAAATCGTGCCCAATTTAGAAAGAGCCACTTTGCACATTGGCTCGCGGTGAAAATCTCTTCGGAATGATCTCGTCGTTTTGCGATCGATCTTGGCGTTTTTGAGATACAGGCATTAAGTACTTGATGTACTTGGTACTACACTTAGTGGAAGACCGTTATTCATTGATAAATTGTTTATAGGCATGAGAGGCTTTTGCAAGAGAGCGCTTTTCAATTTTCAGGTTGGAAATTACGGATAAAGCTTACCCCCAAGTAAGGTTTCAAATATGAATATCAATACCGTTTCTTTCTTTTAACAAGCATTAATTCAAGATGCGATCCGAAACTTTCGATTTCGTTACACAGTAGTACGGATTTAGTACCGGATTTCATGAATTTAGGTCTTGGTGTTTTTGCTATTGCGATGGGGAAAAAATACCATGTCCGATGACCCACAGAGAACATTACGGCCGAATTCCCTGATTTGTAGATCAATCGCTGTCAGAAAAGACGACGATGACTTTGGCGGAGAAGTTGCAGAAATTCCTAACGGGCTCCAATGAGACTGCCGAGGGCGAGGACGTTGTAGTACGGGAGAAGAGGAGTGCGCATGAACGGGACAGTGTCCTTCCCCGCACCCCCGCCGCATCTTCTCTCTTCCGTCAGAGAGAAGCCGCGATGGAAGCACGACGGTTGCCCCACAGTCGCCGCATTCGCCACTCCAAAGCTAGCATCGTCGCTGCGTCTAAAGTAGACGACACACACCGCTTCCCGTTTCGGGGTCAACCGTTGGACTCGGTTCGAACCCCAGCCGTCGCTTACTCCCCTTCTGCCACGGTGGAGGCGGTGGAGGGGAAGTGTTACTCCTCCGACGACCTGGTGTTCGTGTCCGCGATGACGTGCGTGATGGTATGTTGCCTCGTCGCCTGCCTCGTCGCCCTCCTCACGGACCGATGGAAGAATTGGAGACGAGCATCCTCCTCCTCCTTTTCTCCTCTCCTGTGAGTAGTCCTTAATATTTTATGCGGTGCTTCACTGAATAAATGGAAGGGGGAAATCTCGTTATTTGCTTCTCCTCTGTCTTGTAAACCACATTCTTGTGGACAGCACGCACGGATTCCTAGATATGTTACCTCTTGGGGCTAGCTTGCATTACCAACTATAACTGTCCTCAGAAATAGCTCGATTATTGGAAAATTGTGATGCATTATTCATTATATCTTGATCGTGCAAGGTTTTCCTTTATAATTCCATTTTGGGTTTTCATATTAATTTTAGTTTGATTCGTTCTCACACGTAAATGGCAGGTACGTATGGGCCATGACAAAAGAAGTCATGAAAAAGCTGTCCCCAGACAGGTTCGGCTTATATGTCTGGACAGGAGAACATTTTTAGGTCGAATTCTGTTGAAATTTCGCTTACCTCGGAGTGCATTGTCTCTGTGGAACTGCATAGAAGACCATATTAAATATTCCCTTTAAACTCGAATTCGCCTGTTTCGGATTTCTTGATATATCGTATCATCCTTCAGACCCTAAGGGCCGATTTTCTCACTGTTAAGTCAAAATGGCGACTGTGAAGATTCACACAGACGTCTTGAAAAGGTGTAGTAATACAATTATCTATTTTCTGGATAGATTAAAAAAAAAAGAAGAAATCTATCCTACCAAGGAGAGGCGCAATTTCTCTGTTTTCTCTCCTCCTCTTCCCTCACCTAAAGCGGATTAAGCTGAGCGGGTCCTTTTTCCGATCAAAGCTTTGTGTTTCTTGGAAATGAAGTAAGATCTACATACGTTTCTCGCTCCTCGAAATAGAGCATGAAAGGAAATCGGGCATGAGGACAGATAAAAAATCAATATAAATGTTTTCCTCATACTCGGGCAGAGGACATAGGCATGCTCTGATTAATCGAACTTCGAATGATTCGAATCTATTGATTTGGTCTCCTGGACTTCGAGTTGACGAGATTCTTCTGTAAATCCATGGCAGCTGTCTCTTGCTATTTGTGAAATTCCCTCCATGTTAGTATCAGAAGTAAGATGTTTCTATCGTTCATTCATTGCAGTGAGGTTGCAACTCTGAAAGTGTGCCCGTGGGGGGGAGAAGACGAGAAGCCCCTTGGTCGCAGTTTCCCCTGGAAGGGTTCCACGGTGGAGCTACTGGACAATCTCGACTCCCACGCAGGGGACCCGAACGTGCGGGACGAGAACGAGGAGTTGGAGGAAGTGGAGGTGGCGGATGGGAGGAGGCCGGTTCAGAGATCCTCGTCGGCTTTCTTCCACCCGTGGAGGTCCAGCTCCCTTGAGAACCTCCACCTCCTGGAATACACTTCAGAGTGAACTGTAACCCCTTGCATGGATTCATCCATTGTGCCTTCCACTCATTTGTGATTGTGTTTCTGATCTCACTGAATACATGAAGCGATTGCACAAATGAACACCCTTTTGTCTCAGTCTAAACTTGCGGAAGACGGGACAGAATTTTTCAAGTTAAAGTCTTTGTGCAGGAGGAATGGTAAAATAAAATCAGGGAGTGGAATGAGATCTCCTCGTTCAGGCGTCTGGGGCAGGTGAGGTTTTGATCCCAAATACTTTGAAAGTAAGGAGTCGCTCGCGAAACTGGCGAGCATAGGCCAAATACTCATTAGAGAGACAACTCGGTCCAGTGAGTCTCGCTGCTCCAGTGCGAGCGAGAGTCTAATGGAGAGATTGCAGTCAAGGAAACTTAGATGCACCTCGTTACATCGAACTCTCAGAGGACCGAGATGTCCCTCTTTTTCTACTCGTGCCATGAGAGCCTCTGCAGGTAGCCTTTCATTCTTGCTTTAAATTTTCTCTGGCACTTTCCCATTCAACGTATCCGCACGAAACTTTTATTTTCAGATCCTCAGTCCTGGAGTCATGTCCATTCCAATTTTCATAGGTAAACTTATCATAGTGCTTCGTGTGCTTCCAGGAAAGCTGAGGGAATACTGCAAGAGTATGGGACTTGCAGTCAGTCACACTCATTTAATCCTCATGCACCGATTGCAGATGTTCCAGTAGAGCGAAGAGCTTACTCAGAAAAAGTCATTAGCCACTCCATTAATCGTTAAGCCTTCAGGGTCGCGTTCCTTTTCCTCTGCAGGAGAAGCCAGGACCTGGAGACCTGGGTTCAGAGCGGATGGCGTCGAGAGAAAGGCACTTTGCCAATGGCCGCCGTACTTTTAGCCCCACCTAAAGACAAGAAAAAGGAAAAAAAAAATAGGTCTTATGGAAAATGTCTGTAGAGTTCCTATAGTTTCCGAGAGTTTTGAGACAGCGAAACCACACTAAAATAAAAATTTCCGATGATCTTCACTAAACACTATTCTCCCAGATACAAAATTTTTCCTATCGATGTGCCAAATTTTGCCATACTGCCTCCTAGAGTCCGAGATTTTCCCCAACTTCCATCCATCCGTTCGCAGATCCAGGCATCCGCAAAAACTGGGTTCCCCGTTTCCGCTTCACGCTAAGCAGCATATACTAATGTGCTCAGTTGCTCGATGAGGAAGTTCCATCACGGGAAATGGCGTTATCAGAAGTCATGAAAACGGAGGAGACCATCATTTATTTGATAAGGGCCTTTTCATATGGCCCCCTTTGAACTCCTGCCATCGAATCGTTTGCCAACCGTATTTCATATTCTCCAGGGTATCAGCCAAGCCAAAAAGATTTTTCTTCACCCTTCACACCTAGACTCCTCCCCTTTACCCTTCCCCATCCCCTTTACCCTTCCCCATCCACCCTTCACACCTTCACCCATCCCCTTTACCCTTCCCCATCCACCCTTCACACCCTCGCCCGTAACCCTTTAACCCTTCCCCATTCATCTTTCACTCCTCGACTGTACTCACCGGACCCTTGGCCCCTTCGATACTTGACCCACCCTCGACCAGAAACAGGACCGGAGCTCTAGTGTGCAAAGCGAACAATATTCCCGGTCTCCAAGGAATAATTATTTCCCCCCTTAATTCGTCTAACGAGATTATTTTCGGACATCTACGATCCCACAGAATTGCTTCCATCCACAAGATTGGTTTCCTCCTCCGCTGTCTTCCGCTGTCTCTCTTCCTGATAAACCCTCAAAGTCGTGCATTTCGACGCCTCGCGGGTGCATTAACGCATGCACGTTCCCTCGAAATCGAGGAAAATTTGAAACCAGCCATCGACCCGGATCCAGGAATCCTGGATTAGGGGGAAAAGAAAAAAAAGGGGGGATCACGGATGTGGGACATTTCCAGTTCCCTCTCCCCCCCCCCCTCTAAACCGAGTTAGATGCGCCAGGGGATGTCTCTTTTGTCTCAATCTTTCTTTCCCTCCGCGACCAGGTGTCTGTCTCTCTAACAAATCCAGGGAAAATCGAGAGGGAGGCAGAGAGACGCATGAGGTCCATTAAGGAGGAATCCATCCTCTCATTTCCTTTGCCCCCGACGCCCCCCCTCAAGCCCCCCAAGCCCCCCCCCCCCCTTCCTGCTGCACAAAGTTCTTGATCTCTCGGGATCTCAGACGATCCATCGATCAAACAACTCTCGCCGTGAGACCATTTTTAGACTCGCTCCAACTGCCTGCACCAGGGTAGCCTTGCCCTTGAAATTTGCCCTCCGGGAGGGAAAAGCTCCCTCAAACTAATCGTGCGCTTTTCGTCAGTTATAATCAGTCAATTTTTTTCCTCTGAAGCCTTGAAAGACGGCCTTCGCGACGTTTCTGAGAATGCTTGTCTTCATGCTTGTCATCATGCTTCTCTTCGTTATTTCCCCTTTGTCCCTCCCGAGAACCAGACCGAAACGAAGCCCGAAATCCTTGTCAATTTCTAGGATTCCTCCCGGACCAACTCGAACGGGCGGCCTCTCCCTTTCCCCCATGAGGCACACGTTGAATCGTCGGCATTCAACGGGTCGAGACGGCGCCGACGTCGATACCTCACTTTCCCTAAATTGCCCGATTTTTCTCCCACGGGGAGAAAAGTCGGGCAATTTAGGGGAAGGCATCAAAATTTCCCGATTCGAAGAGATTCCACGGAGGATGTCTCGACTGGCCTCACACCAAACCGCGCTCGTATCTCCCCTCGAGAATGCTTTGCATCTGGTCGCGAGGAAGGAGGTGATGGGGGAGGTGATGGAGGTGATGGGGGAGGTGATGGGTCCGGACACGCGATTCCCCCGCGTGACGAGGGAGATCGGTCGAAGAGCGCTCGAGTCCGGCCCGACCGAATCCGACCCGAAGATCGCTCATCATGCGAGATCGCTCATCATGCGAGATCGCGCGATCGGATCGAGGAAACGACGACGTAGTTCGTGGGCGCATCGTCAGCATCGTTGCACGATTCAATGAACCTTTTCACAATACTGTCAGGAAACGGCCGCACCAAAAAATCGATACTTGCTCGACGTTGACTCATTTTCGCTCCAGCGCGAATACAACCTGTCCCAAAGTGAGGCAAACTGTCCCAAAGTGAGGCAAACTGTCCCAAAGTGAGGCAAACTGTTCCAACTTCCGCACTGTCTCAGAAGTCTGAATAGCGCTGAGACGGGAATAACTATTTATAGACGAAAAATTCCACCTTTTTTTTTATATAGTCGACTTTGAGAGGCACGACGCACTTGGGAATTCCCCCGCAGCCTCAAAGAAGATTGAAATTCCAGGCAACGGAGTATCGTGCCAATATTGACCTTCGCGATATTGACCTTTATTCGAGTTATTTATTCATTATCATTTACTTATTCATTTCCTTCCCTCATCCGCGAATTCCTGCTCTCTTCATCCCCGACATCGATTCCCCCACGAAGAGCCTCGCAGGCGACAGAAGTAAAAACAAAGAAACGCGGGAAAAACCTTGGAGCAACTCTCTCACCTCGCCAGCTCATCTCCGCCGAAATTCGCACGAGAAAAAGGCAGCCACACTTCGACGACGGAAGAAACTGGAGAGTACCGGCCCAGGTACAGATCTACACTGGCCCCTGTACCACTGGAATTATTATATACTCACCGCATACAACCTTGAAATATATAAAGATGTCATTGGTACGGCATAAGCCTATATGAAAAGGCCCGGACAAAAAACATGTCATCGACGGTTCGCGCGTCCGCGTCGCGTGGAGATGGGAAGAGAGTACGTGTAGGATGCCAGATGCGCATTTCACGCGTACGCCTAGCAACCCTGTCCACGCAGCCGGGAGCAGCCGCTCTCCTCCATTGTCTATGGATCCGTCAACCGCCAGGGCTGGGAGGGAGGTGGATGTTTTGGTGGAAGACGGGCACCCCGACCCAGACGGAAAGCTGCACATGCGCAGTGGGTCGTGTTGCCCGGTCGCTATGGACTGACAGAGTGAAAAAATAATAATGGGAAAAAAAGTGAGAGACCGACCGCAATATCTGCCATTTCCCCATAGTACCTATGGGAAAAAAAACGTATATATATACCAGAAATAAAACTTGATGGGACCTTGGAAGCAGGAAAAAAACCGCACAGCGACAGAGCGACACGACACCCGCAGCTCCAGGCTCGAACTGACCTCCACCGACCGAAGAGACGATCGAAAGCCCGCGAAAACACGGAATCTAGCAGACGACGCTCCTTACGTCACCCTCCTTCCCTCCTCCCCTCCCCCCCCCCCCCCCTTTCACCAGTCTGTTCCCCGACTTGGCTACGTTCGTTACGTTCGTGCGTCCTCGCTTCTGTCGACGATCATCTCGGCATTTCTCTCGCCTAATCCGCCTAGTCCCGCATTTCTTCCCCTCCGTCGATCCTCTCCGCATCCGGTACGTCTCAGGTACTCTCAAGTACTCCCAGGTACGAGGGCCTCGCGACCAGGGCCGTATCTATGATTTCATTTCGGGGAGGGGGGTTGAGATTTGGCGTACGCACTGCAGGGCCGTTTCTAGGGGCGGGCGATCGCCCGGGGCGCCAGAGGGGTAAAGGTGGGGAGGGGGAGCTCCCGACCCTTTGGGACTTCATTTTAAACGGCCTATTTCAGCCTCACTCCGTCCCGCTCGGTCGAATTGAACGTCGTGACGGCACGACCGGTGCCTCTTTTAAACCTGTTTCCCTCGAAACAGGTCTATACGAAAGTCGATATAGGTCAGCCCAGGTCGGCTTTCGTCTGCCTCGTCGACGAAGCGAAAAAAAGTGGAGGTAAAAGAATTCCATTTCAAGGCTTCCAGATAAGAAAAGTCTGCTTCTCAAAGGCCAATCTTTTTTTTTTTTCATTCCGAATCGGTACTCCATTCATCAATTTGTATTTTTTACCTTTCTTCAACCCTTTCCCATTCAATTCAAACTCCTCGCATTCCTCTGAGAGCAACAGAGACGAAATTGGGCACGTTTCTTCCTCTCTCAATACAGAATCACTCCGGAAAATTTGAAGCTCCATCTCGATTTATTGATGTAAATTTAATTCCTTTTTCATTATATTATTTATTTATTTATTTGTTTTCTCCCTGGAGGGTTTTAGGAGGAAAGAGACCAACCATAAGAAAGACATTGACTTCAAGCTGACGAAATTTGCATTATTTTTTCTTTGCGATCCGCCATTTCGCCATAAAAAAAAATGAAATTAGCTCTCGTTCATTTAGGCTTAGGCACGTCTCCCAGTGTTGCCGGATATCGCGCCGAAATCATGCCAGATTCGCGACCGATTCAACCCTTGTATCGGCGTCTTCTGTTATTTAACGTATGAGACATGTTCGTGCCGAGTTCACGAGTCGAGCCGAGAACGAAGCGGCGGTCATCAGTGATCGACGGACGCGGCGGGACGCGCAGATACCACATCGGACATCCCTGTACTAGCAAGATGGCGCGACCACATCGGACATCCCTGTACTAGCAAAATGGCGCGCTCCACGTATTCCATGCATCCAGGAGGCATTCCCGAACCTCCAGGAACTCCTGATAGGCCTAACGTTCCACGTCCGCACTGACGCGGTTCATGAAACGCGAAACCGGGCTCAAATCGGTCCAACGTGTTACTGAAAACAGCCTGAAAGCATCCATCCACCACCTGCGGGAAAGACGGTGCAAATTCTGGGAAAGTCAGAAAGCTGAAATCCATCCGGCACCATTGCGCAATTTCCTTCCGTATCGAGACGCGAGACAGCACAGAGGATATAAAAAGTTTCACCACCGAGTTTCTTTTCCTTTTTGTTGTATTCAAATATAATTTAAAATCAGTTCGTAAGGCGACCCTGCGAGTAGGTTCTCCGTCCATCTCTGGGAAAAAGGAGCCTCGAACGAGTTTGCGTTTTTGACCGACGCGGATGAATTTTCAGGTGAGACTCGGGAGCGGGCGAAGAATGAACCGACCGGCTCGGTCCCCGCGCCGCCTCGACGCCTATCACGTGCCGGACCCGGTCAGCGATCTTTCCCCGTTTCGTCCGGACGAGTTTCTCCCACGCGGCGACTCGACGCGGTTCGTTTTCAGATTCGCGCGATGGAGGAAGACGCTCGGAAGGCGGGGACGCACGCGACGGGGGAGCTCGGGACCGTGCCCCCTCTGTCCACGACGGAGTTCGCGTCGCGGGACGGAGGATTCGCGTCGCCGCGACTCCTCCGCGCCTCGCTCTACGCGATCCCCGCGACCCGTCGGACCCTCGAAGACGCGGGACTCCCCCTCGCCCTCTCCCTCTGCCCCTTCGCGAGGGAGGCGCCCGGGGAGACGCCCCCGCCGCTCGTGGACGCGGGGGCTCGGGGACCCGTTCGATGCAACCGATGCGAGGCTTACGTCTCCCCCTTCGTCCGCTTCACCGACAAGTTCTTCTCCTGCGCCTTCTGCAAGGCCAGCACCGAAGGTAAATCCCCCCTCCCCTCCCCTCCCCATTTTCAAGCTGGATTTTTTGCTCATCTCTTTCGTGGACGCAGTTCCGGCGGAGTACTTCTCGCGTCTCCACCGAATCGGCGAGAGCATCGACAAGGACCGGCATCCCGAGCTCCACCTCGGCGCCTACGAAATCCTCGCCACCAAGAAGTACTGCAAGGCGAGTCCACCCCCGATCCACGTCGACCTCCGATCCACGTCGACCCGCGATCACACATCCCTCGTCTCTCCCCCGCAGAACGGGAAATTCCCCGAGGAGCCGGCGTTCGTGTTCGTCCTGGACGCGAGCCAGAACTGCACCGCCCCGGTCTCCCTCTTCTGCTCCAAGGTGAAGTCCCTGTTGAAGTGCCTGCCGAAGGAGGCCGGGGCGGGTCCCGCCGAGGCGTCGCGCGTTCGAGTCGGCTTCATCACCTATCACAAGTCTGTCGACTTCTACAACTGCAAGGTTCTCCGGTCTCCTCTGCTCTCGCGAAAGCGATAAATATGTGATAATACTAAAATAAAACATTATTATATGATATAATTACGTTATCATTTGCTTTTTCCAGGCGTCTCCCGGCGCGGCCGGGAAGATCCCCGCCAACGACGACGGGGGCATGTACAACTTCCTCACGGACGGGTTCCTGGTCGACCCCACGGAGTCGGAGTCGACCATCGACCAGATCCTCAACGACATCTCCAAGTGCAAGGCGAAGGACAACCGGAGCACGGAGACGATCCTCGCAAGAGCGATTCAGTTCGGCACGGAAGCTCTCGCGGTGGGCACGGATTCGATCGGCGATGGCTCGCGTGACGATGGCCTGTCGATGACCTGTCGGTGGGGTTTTCCAGGCCAACGAGTGTTGCGGGAAGCTGTTCGTGTTCCACGCTGCTGTTGCAGCGACGCAGGTGTCGGGGAAGGCGAAGAATTGCGGGCTCTTCGGGACGGAGACCTTGAGTGAGTCGCCATAGGGTTGCCGCAGGGTCGCCTTTTTGCTTCGAGTGGTCGTCGTGACGGATGTGTCTCTTCAGCTGCGCAGGTGCTGAGTGAGGAATGCGTGCAGGTGGGGTGCAGCGTGGATCTGTTCCTCTTCAACCACGGGCACGTGGATCTCGCAGATGTGGCGTGGCTCACGGGGGGCACGGTCCACAGATACCCAAACTTTCAGGTGTGTTCGAGTTGGGGGTGGAGGCGGTGGAGTGCGACCTGTCGATGTCGTCTATGGGGGATTTGCAGGTGGCCACGGACGGGAGGAGGTTCCTGTTGGATCTCGGTGGAGCCGTCGGGCGGCCCGTTGCGTTCGATTGCGAGGTGCAGATACGCACGTCGAAGGGGGTCAGGCCGGTCAGGGTCGTCGGGCAGAGTCCCATGGCCAATGCCAATGCGGTCAAGTTGGCCGCCATCGACTCGGACAAGGTGAGGGGGCGGGCGAGGCCGGAAGGGGTCGAGAAGGGGTTCGGTGGCTGGAAGTGGGTTTGGTGGCCGGCAGGGTTTCTGCGTGGAGCTGGAGCACGAGGGGAAGTTGGAGGAGGAGGCGGTGTATCTGCAGGTGGCGGTCTTGTACACGACGTGTGGGGGGCAGAGGAGGTTGAGGATTCTCAATCTGGCCTGTGGGGTTGCGGCTGGCATGGCGGAGGTCTACCGGTCGGCCGAGCTCGATACTATCATCACGTATCTCACGAAGGCTGGTGAGCGGTTGTGTGTGTGTGTGTGTGTGGGGGGGGGGGGGGGGGGGGGGGGTTTGGGGGGGGGGGGTTAATTCCTTGAGAAGTAACAACGAGAAGTCATTCTTGAAGGGTTCTTGGAAAGATTTGTCCGTATATTGAGAATCGATTGTAATGTTGGATACCGTATATTGCATGACACTTCCTCAAATTTGTATGGACGGGTCAAATGAAGACACGAAAGGATATATTTTTATCACGAAAGGAACGAGCTTCACACGTAAGGTAACGTAGCCTCGCGTTCCCGAGGAGTCGTCTCCCCCGATTCCCAGGGCCGTAAGTGACGTCGTTTCCGTAGCCATCGAGGAGTTCCCGGAGCGGAACTTGCAGAAGACGAGACAGGACCTCGTGGACCACTGCGCCAGGATCCTCGCATCGTACACGAGGACCTTCGGAGGGCCCGCGTACGCGGGGCAGGTCATCCTGCCAGAGAACGGCCTCAAGCTCCTCCCCCTCTACATGTACTGCTTGTCCAGGAGCCCCATGCTTAAAGAAGGTCGGAACCTCCCCGATCGGATGGCATCGTCCTCCCCTCGTCATCAACTCGTCATCCACTCGCCATCCCCTTTCAGGGCTGGATTCGACGGCCCAGGCGTGGACTCGGCAGATGGTGCTGACGATGGATGTCCCCAGCACGATGGCGTACCTCTACCCTCGTCTCCTACCTCTCGGAGACGCGTCCGACGGGGAGCCCGATGGGCCTGGGGAACCCGGTGGGCCCGGGGAGCCCCTGCGACTTCCCAAACGGGTGCCTTGCCTCGTTCAGAAATTTCAAGAAGAGGGAGACGATGATGGCATCTATCTCCTCGGTACGAAGGCCTCGATCGGTTCTCCTTTTGTCTTTGTGACCCTCTTCGTCCCATGTCGACCCGCTACTAGGTCTCGGCTGCAACCTACACGCGGCTCCTGCAGGTACTGTAGGTACCGTCTGTTGTCCCGCGAGAACTTGGATGTTGAACGCCTCACGTGCGTGCATGCAAAATGATCGTGATCCTGGTATCCAGCTGAGACTCTTAGTAGAGGTGCAGCTGTGTGCGCTCGGGTTATGATTCACCTGTCTCATTGCATCTTCGACTCGTGGTAAAATACGGCATCTTTCGTGGTTTTTTTTTTTTTTTTTTTTTACTTTGAGCACGCCGGTCAATCGGTCTAATGCATTTCGTGCACCGAAAGCAGACCATATCGGTACGTTCTCGAAGATTTATCTCTAAACCGATCTCTGCTTCGCTGCGAGCTCCAGTATCTGTGATATATCCTCGATCGATCCTAAGACGAGTCGCCCACGTGTTTCAGATCTCGGAAAACGAATTAGTTCTCGATGCTTTTGAATCGAAGGCGTCAATTTGGGCCTCTATGGCATGCCTTCAGCCGTTTTGTCATGGATTTTTGACCGGAAAAGTGAGATTCGAGTGCGAAGCCGTCCCCGAGTCCCAATGCTTTGGATTTGGCCGTAGAGAATGGGATATCGATGTACCTGTGGGTGGGACCCGGTGCGGATTCGGATCGGCTCCTCGACGTGTTCGGCGCCCGAAGCCCCGCCGAGACGAAGATGGAGCTCGAGGCGGGGGAGAACGGCGAGAAGCCGCTTTCGCACAGGATCCATGCCATCATCGACGCCGTTCAGAGTCAGAGGCCCCACCAGATGCCGGTTCGTGTCCTTCATTTCGACCTCCACCTCTCCCTCCACTCCGCCCTCCACCTCTCCCTCCACTCCGCCCTCCACCTCTCCCTCCGCTTCGACCTCCACGACCCGCTTTCCTCGTCTCATCGTGGGTCTCGTCTGTCTTCAGTTGACGGTGGTGAGGAAGGAGGACGGGATGGGGAAGGCAGTGCGGGATCTCCTCGTCGAAGATCAGGCCTTGAGTCCTTCGCAGTACTGCAAGTTCTTGAACGACGTGCGCAGCGAGGTGCGGCGCCTCGCTTGAACGAATCCTTTTCATCCTTTTCGCTTTTCTGGTGTACATCGATCCTGCAATTATTATTTTTGCATGCTGTGGTTCTACCTTAAGAGTTTCCCAACTTTCTGCTGTTTGCCTTTCCCGTTTTGAATTTCTTCGATCGCCCCATTTTATGCCGCTATCTCCTATTTTCATCCCGCTTTCATGAAGTTCGCAATAGTAGATATTTGTCTCTCGCTTCAAAGAAATACAGATGATATATTTTTGAATCGGTATCGGCTGGAACGTGTTCACAGCCGGGCTCCACTCGACAACGAATATTGTGATGCACCATTTCCACTGGAAATTCGGCAATCGGTATTTTGAGGGAGTTTTTCATATCGGTGGTAGGGGTTCGCTCCGAATCACCTTTTGCTCGATCGCCCCAGCAATTTGGGTTCTTGGGAGTCCAGAGAGATTTAAATGACAGGCTGATTTTCAGAATGGCCGTTTGCATTTCGGCCCGACTGATGTTCCACTACGGTCTGAGCAACTACTCGCATGACAAAATCCCAACTGGAATTGCAACTGAACTGCGACTGGATCGATATCGAAGCAACCCGGACGAAACCGATGAATATGTGGCGATATCTCGTCTGGCGTGGCCGGTAGCACTAAAAGTAAGATGAACTCGAGAGGTTACCGGCAAACTGCGTTACCGTCGCCAAAGAGTGGGATTTACTCCCTTGGGAAGGTTCGTAGTACTTCTACGTTTTAGCATCCCGAGCATTATGGATGATCGCGAAAATACCGACAGCCCCTTGGAAAAATATAGGAAGGTCGGATCCTCCTCGGAACCCCATAGATCAAGAGACCCTCCCCCCCCCCCCCCCCTCCCCCAAATGACAGATCGGGACCGGTAGGAAAGGAACGAGGCAGGGGAAGACGAATGGCACTAATTTTCACTCTTCCTGGAACCTCCTCGAACGCCCGGCGAATGGAACATGTCGCTAAAAAAAATCCCGTATGTACTTTGGGTTAACCAGAGTTAATCCATACCATCCCCATCCCGCGTATGTCGGATGTAACCCGACGAAGTAACCTGGGGCCGCATTCACGAAACATTCTTGCCAACATTTTCGAAATATGTTCTCAAGCGGCATTCACGAAACATTTCTGCGTAAGATGTTCGTAAGAATGCTGCTCAATTTTTTTGTATCCAAAAGAAAGCGCCAAAGTTCGCATCTCTCTCCGAAAGTGAACGAACGGCCCCGAGCTATCGAGTGGCCACAATAACGATGCCGATGCAATCCGTGGAATTCTCATTGGGCAGGCGAAGGACCGGAGAACTTTCTGGGGACGTACTGAACTCATTCCGACAAATGAGTCACGTGACCCGCCTCTCAATCTTCTCTGCCTCTACCTACAATAAAACTACTGGAAAGTATTCATCATCGTAGAAACTGCCCTGAAGCAAAAAATCGAGAATCGGTAGACTCCATCCAGCCGACTTTCACACGGCGCACGCGAAGATCTTCGGAAAATAAAGATGGCGGATCGCCTGTTTTCCCGCGGGACTCTCGACTCGGCCCGCAGTGCGGCTTTGTTGATGGAAAGCGAGGATTATCCCGTTTTTCACCCTTGCATTCGACTCGGAGCAGAGAGACTCCGTTAGAGATTTTGTCTCGGACGGTTTTCCTCATCCGACGGATCCACCGAGCCCCACTGTGTGCATTAATCCCCCGGCTGATCCGGCGGATGTCCCCGATACCAGCGAGACTGACGTCCGGCGCTACTGCCATCGCAATCGCTCGAATTCCGAGTTCAGGTTCCGTGCAGGACTCCAAGCGCGTCGCCTCACACGCCCGCGAAGGACTCTACCCATACTTAACCCTCCCATCCACAAGATGTCCCTGCAGTCGACGAAAGCACTCGTCCCGCGCCAGTCCGAGAAGAGCCGTGCTCGACCTCGCGCGACCCGATCTCGACAGATTCGAAATCCCGGACCCGTTTCCCCCTCCCCCGATCCAGCCTCCGGCTCCATCCAGCCGGGAATCCCGTAGATTCGCCGTCTCCATCCAGCCGGGAATCCCGTAGATTCTTCGTCTCCATCCAGTCGTGAGAAAAGACGGATAAAGGTAAGGTAAGATGAACTAGGCCTAAGCCTAAATACGTTACTCCAGGCTCCGGATTTTCATTTCGCGTTTTTCCCCTTCAAAACCCGCTTGACTCAAACGAAGAGAATTTGATCTCGTTGAAATATGGTTCCCGGTCTAATGTCGAGATAAGTAGGCCCATTTTTTTCGCGTCCCCAGAGCGACTTTTCCAATTTCCCCAAGGGATCGCTTAGAGCGGAATTATTCAAAGCGTTTCTCAATCTCCCTCGCGAGAAATCATCATCTCCGACTCTCGCGAGATGAATTCGCGATGAAATCGCGATGGATTCGCGAGTCGCAGGGCCTCCGAGCGGTGGCGGTAACGCGTGATGCAGCGTTACACCCGTTATATAGAGTTTCCGGATGTCACGCCGGAATTCCATCGGGTCTCCCGAGTGACCCTCAGATTTGAGCCTCAGATTTGAGCCTCAGATTTGAGCCTCGGTGGCAGTCACTGACGCCGGTTGAAAAGCGAGTGAGACTGACCACGGGCCACCGTTAATTACTTCGTTAATTACTTTGAGTCATCGTGCAATGGTAAAAAAAAAATTTTTTCCCTGCCGATTCCTTCCACCGCGGCGAGACGACGAACGAGTCCCGAAAAGAAATCGAAAGTTGAAAACGGCGCGTGCCCTCAAACGGACTCAAATGGACTCAAATGGACTCAAATGGACTCAAATGGACTCAAATGGACTCAAACGGACTCAAATGGACTCAAACGGACTCAAATAGACTCAAACGGACTCAAATGGACTCAAATGACTGATTCTGATTCCGACTCTTGAGATCCCTTGTCCATTGCCTTGGCCTTGCTCTGGCTCGATACGTTTCGAAGAAATTAATATATAAACTTATCGGCCTATGCACAGTGCAGGTTTCGTGGAAATCCCGTTTTTTATATTTGTCTTACCTTGCAGAGAAATTTCATCGCATTGCCCTCGTATTGCCCTCATATTGCTCTCATAGTGAAGCGGGACAAGAACTTTTTGAAAAGGTTCTCGTATCGCTATGTTATCGCCTCGAGTCCAAAATCTGGGTGGCATCCCTTGCGACGAATGCAAAACCCCCTGAAAATGTTATATAATAATAATAATAATGATGATGATGATGATGATGATGATGTAAAACCTTAAAAACAAGCGGGAATGCCATCTCTCAGTGGAAAACGAGCTTCGAGTTGCACTATCACGCCTCGTATCAAACTGCTGTGTTCAGCGAAGCAAGCTCAAGTTTCCCATTGAATTAAATGGCTGGGTGTGCCGTGGAAAGTTCACGTGTGCCGCGAATAAAAACAAATATTGGGAGCCGCTGATGTAGACGGCCCGGTCTCGTCGGAATGATGTTCCCTGGGCCGATGGAAGAATCATGAGTCCAAATGCATGGGGTTTAATGATGTATGCCATGCGACGAGCGCCGAACGAAGACGAATCCGTGGCAGCCAGAGTTTTTGTTTCACCCGGAGTGCTTCGGTACTCGCTAGGTACTCGGGACGAGTACCTAGCGAGTACCTAGGTCGCCTTCGAGCATCGTCCGTCGTCGAGGAAACGGAGCCGGGCCATCGGATCCATTGATCCGCGAGGGAAATGATGAATCGGCGCGGCCGTCCCCGTAGAAAGGGTGGAGATAACGAGGGGGAGGAAATCTCTCCGCCTCTCGTTCCGGATGGAACAAACATCTGAGGCCCGTCTATTACGGTTCTCCTTCGGTGTGGGTTCGCTCTTTGTCTGGGTTCTGCTCGGTCGTTTGTACTCGGCTTCCCCGGTGCTTCCTCGGTGCTTCCCCAGTGCTTCCTCGGTGCTTCCCCGGTGCTTCCTCGGTGCTTCCCCGGTGCGGTGCTTCCCGAAGCACCACGTGCATGGGGCGGCGGGGTTCGGTGCGTCTATCGACCCGGGGGCACGGGGGTCTGGGGCCGATGAGGGGATCTTGCGTAGTTCTCGAATGGGTCCCCGAGGAGATTCCCGGGTCTTTCGAGGTGGCAGCTCGAGTAATGGACGACGTCGAGTCCACCTTTTCGGGAGAAACTCGACTTACGCGAACGAAGACTTCCGGAGAAGTAGGGCTGAAAACGACGGGAAAGAGCGAGAATGTAATAAATACCAGGAAAGCAAATTCGATTAGTTTAGTGGACCGATTCAAGTCACAGGTTTAAATAAAAAAAGGAAGAATGATCGGTCCCGAATCACTTTTTCCACGAATGACTAACGATAACGGTTTCCAAATCGAGTTCGATTTCTGGGCATTTCACATCGAATTTCGAGCAATCGTGTGTCGGATCAATAACAGCGAATGCGTCTCGTCGTCGAAGGCCCTCAGCGCTGGTAGTTCAGGGGCCGGATCCGGCCTCAACGGGCCGGATCGTCCCGACCCGCGGTCTCGCCTCGGAGCTCTGTCTCCGATCGACCCGGTCGGGCCCCGAAGTGTCGTCCCCGCGGAGGCCTCTACGTGGCCGCCGACCAGGCATAAAGGCACGCGCGCTCGCTTGTGTCGGCTTTCGTTAGCGTTTCTGGGTGAGATTCCCTACGCTAGGCTAGGCACTAGCGGCAAAATGCTTCGGACTTCTCTCAAAAATATTGCATCATCTTTAATACCCTTCCCGTGACGAAACGGTCGGAGTGCGAAACTATGCATGCGTACTATGCGTACGGATTATTTTGAAAGACCAGCAAAGTGTTTTTGCCTCTAGTGCGCAGGAATTTGCGGCTGGTGCGAGAGTCAATGAGGAGCAATGTATGTACACTCGTCTAATTGATTTCTAACCTCTGCTACGCGTACCGGCCCGAGTACTTCTGGCTTTTGTCACTGATACGCATCAAACTATGAAAAAATCGAAAATACCAGAATATAAAGAGTCTGTTGTGCTGTAGGATTTTAAACACATTTTCTTGTTAATATAATCACAAACCAGATTGCATGTATTTATTATTATTTTTTTGCTATGTCGAGGTCTCGACCTGGTAATCTGGCTCAGTTGGCAAAAAAAGTATGAAGCCAAAGATGAACTTCATGGGAACGAGTGAAATCCACATTTAACTGAAATGAAGGAGACGAAGAACCGATCGATGAGGCAGTGACACCTCCCGCTATGAAGCGTATTACATTAAAAAAAAAATCCATTTGGAAGCGCTGCGATAATGGGGGGAGAAAAATAAGATACGAAACGGATGATGACGGAGAGCTTGGCATGTCAAATACCAGTGTCCGTCGGATCATCCGGGAACTGGGATTAAAACCCTTCCACTTAAGTCCTTCGACTTTTGGGGATGATCACTATCAGAAGTCGGAATTGTGCGAGGTGTGCTTCCAGAAAGTATGGCAGGATTCCAGCTTGCACTTGCAAGCTTCTGTTTGTCACGAGTTTTGCTTCAAATTCAGCGGTCATGTCAACCATCATAGCAGTGTTTACCGGGCTGAGGACAACCCGAAGCAAGCGATGAAGTCCCCTCGTCTCTCGTCTCACCGGGAGCGATGGCGTTAATTCAACGATTCGGCGGAGCGTGCGGCTCGGGCCGGTTACCTCGTGATGCTGGGGAGTTCTGGTTCATGCGAGATGGAGGGCCAACTTCTTATCGTCTCGATGGGAGATGCTCGCTGAAGGAAAACTTTTCCAAAGGTTGGTTCTGTCGTTGAATGGGCTCTGCGAACTTGAGATCTCGTGTTTTCAGTCTTTTTCACAAACATTCTCCTTCAGAACATCCACATGTTGTGAAAGAGAAAGTTTGTGGGACGCATCCACGCACCTTATCGGAGCCTCGCAGAAGCCTTCTGCGCCTGACCGCCTTCCACGCCTGATTTGTGTGGAAGAGTGTGCCAGGCAGTGAAATTCCATTTGCAGGGATGCTTCGAAAACGGGGGCAAACAAATTTTATTGTGTAAGTATGCGGATTTTTTGCCCTATATATGAATGTGAGAGGAGGGGAAGATACATTTTAATTTATGCCACTTCTCATTTCGGTATCAACTAGTTCAAGCAATACAACAAATTAAACTTGTTTCTTTAATTACTGCCCACCCTGAATATCTCTTTGTTTTTGCAACTAAAATTATTTTATGATTGCATGTTTTTGGAAGAACATTAGCTTAAAAGTCAGATTCCTCATTTCCTAAATCCAGCTTCGCCTGAAGAGACGCGGCTGATGAAGCGAGCGAAGGTAGGGAAAACTTGAAGGCCACTTTCAGGTGGCAGCAGGCGGGGGGTGTTATAGTACGGGAGCGGAGTGCGCATGAACAGGGAAGTCTTCTTCCTCGCATCCCCGTCGCATCCTCCTTCACCCGTCAGAGAGGAGCCGCGATGGAAGCCCCGCGGTTGCCCCATCGTAGCGTCCACCGCATCCGACACTCCAAGGCGACCATCGTCACAGTGCCCAGAAAAAATGAAGGCGTCCGCTTCCCGTTTCGAGGTCAGCCATTGGACTCTGTTCGGACCTCAGCCGCCTCCTTTTCCCCTTCTGCCACGGTGGAGGCGGTGGAAGGGAAGTGTTATTCCTTCTCCGACCTGGTGTTCGTGTCCGCGATGACGTGCGTGATGGTATGTTGTCTCGTCGCCTGCCTCGTGGCCCTCCTCACGGACCGATGGAAGAGTCGGAAACGAGTGTCCCTCTCTTCCTCCTCCTCCTCCTCGTCTCTTCTGTGAGTATTATTGTATACTTTATGAGATGCTATACTGGGTGAATGGAAGGGGAAAATCTCATCTTTCGCTTCACACCCTAGTCTTGTAAATGACATTATCGTCGGCTTAGCACGAAATCTCCGAAGTAATATTTCTTTCTTGGAACTGTTGGATATATGAAGCATGGCCCTTCTTAATTGCAGTTTCATTTCTCAGAAATTTTTTTTAGATCGTTTTCCAGTAACTCCTTACTGATCTGGCTTCTTTTTTTTTTCTTTGTCCTTCTATATTTAGTTTTCATATTTATTCTATTTTGCTTTACCTTGATTAATTTTCATTTGAGGATGTCTTAACTTAGATTGTGAGCCATCGATCGTCGACAGCTGAAGTCATTTAAAAAATTCACTCTTTAAGCAGCATATCACTCAAGGTAGTAAATATAAAATATTTCAATGGCTGGCTGTTGCAGATCTCTTAATTCACCATCCCAAGAAAAAAATTTCGCGCTCACCCCCGAGCTTGAGTGGATATTTCTTTCCTCTCTTTCCTCGTTCATTGCTCGAAATTCCGCGCAACGATCACGACGATTTCCCTAAGGTTGGAAGATGTCTTAGTTCCCCTTGATTTAGGATATAATACATGACGACTCATGTAGGAGTTTCGATAGGACGATTGAAAAAAGATGGAAGGAATCGTCCTGTACACCACCTCTCCACCACGGCTTTTTTGTTGTTGTTGGAATGGTGTATGGTGTGAATCCTTTCTGGGATCAGGAGATATGACGTTCATTTCGTGTCTTTCGTTCATTGCAGAGAGGTTCCAACTCTGAAAGTGTGTCCGTGGGGGGGAGAAGACGAGAAGCCCCTCAGTCACGGTTTTTCCTGGGCGGGTTCCACGGTGGAGCTACTGGACAATCTCGACTCCCACGCAGGAGACCCGAACGTGCGGGACGAGAACGAGGAGTTGGAGGAAGTGGAGGTGGCGGATGGGAGGAGGCCGGTTCAGAGATCCTCGTCGGCTTTCTTCCACCCGTGGAAATCCTGCTCCCTGGAGAACCTCCACCTCCTGGAATACACTTTAGAGTGAACTCTAATCCCATGCATGGATTCACCCTTTGTGCCTTTCGCTCGTTCCTGATGTGCCGCTGATCTCACTGAATACATGAAGTGATTGCACGAATCCACGCCTCTTTGCCTCAATCTCATTCGCCTTTGCCGTACCCTGATATTTCCTCCCAAAGTTCTAACGTGGGAGAAGGGGAGTATAAAAACTATAAGCACTTACCCGTTTAAGGCAACGAGGACAAGTCCCTCATCTTTTAAATATCTTTCACGATGATATATGGTAATGGCCTCAGTTTGATGGGAAAGTTTTAAGAACAGGAAGCGCAGCCCGGCGTTATCAGCGGCTACGAAAATGAAGGGCATCGTTTATTTGAACAGGTCTTCCTTTTACATTCTCTTTGAAGTCCTCCCCCGAGCTTCGCTTGCCAAGTGACTGCCGTATTCTCACTAATCATGTTTGCTCAGGCTAACCGCCCCTTTCCAGTTCATCCTTGACCCAGGATTAAATGCTCCATGACCTTCACCCTCAACTCCTTACCACTTTCACGAGTAAATGGCCACACTGCATCGCTCCAATCTCGTACATATTATTGTGCGCTTCAATCATATTTCAACTTGTGTGATTGTCCAGCGTTTTGAAAACCACTTCAAAGAGCTCTTGGTCCTTCGCGAGGGAAGAGATGGAATTCATATACAATTACAATTGTACCATTAAGCGTGAAGGGAAAACATGTTTAAATTTTAAGTATAAATCATTTGCTTCGAGTGTAAGCTGGGGTAAAAACATACGTGCATGTATATTAAGGTGAACTTGATATTTTCCATTCAATGGGCTTTTCATCCGCAGGATCCCAATTAGCGTTTATAATGAATCGCAAATATCGCTAAAATAAAACCTGCGCGAAAATGGATTTTACAGCCTTCCGGTTTGGATGGGATTCTCCTCTTAATTCATGCGATGGGACATTTAGTGCCGCATGAAATTCCCTCTTCCGTAAACCCAGAGGATTGCTTTCCCCCCTCCTTCCACGTGATCGATGCTCTATTTAACTTGGGAGGATTTTCTCGCATGCACCTCGGGTGTGCCCCCGCGTCATTGGATCGCGGAGGGGGGCGGGGGGATCGAAATCGGATCGGATGCTCTCGCATTATGAGCGACTCGGGAGGAAATGTCGGGTCTGGATTGGATCCGAATCGGTTTGGCTCCGTTTTTGCTCGTCTAAACCAGGTTAGATTCGACGGGGAATGGCTCTTTCCTCCATCTAGATTCTTCCCCGTTCCTCTGCTGCTAGGTGGCTGTGTCCCTGGTGAATCAGAGGGAAATTGAAAAGCGGAAGGACTCCTGGGTTCTATTAAGGAGGAATCCACTCGGTTTCTTTCACGGCCTTTTCTTCCGCTAGGAGTGCTCGGCTTCCATTCTTCGTCGTGGACTAGGCGACTCGCACGGAGGACTCTTAGCCTTTGCTCTTTCCTTCTTTCTCTCTTTTCAGGGGACCGGGGAGTGGGGGTGGGGGTGGGGGGGGGATGAGAAATTTACTAGGTTTGGAGGGAAATGGAACTACTCGTGACAATCAAATTTCCGTACTTGACTACTTTTTCTGCTTAACGCTTTTTATTGGTAAGACAAACTTTTTGTTGGTATTCCTTTAAATATAAATATATATATTCCTCTCGCTGAGGAATATAAAGGGAATCGTGGTTGCTCTGCGACCGTTTTGCACTCGCAAGTAGACCGCGATTGAGATTCGCCCCCTTTCCTGCGTGACCCGATTTATTTCACAAAGTTGAAAAAAAAAAAATTACGGTTGAGATTTGTCGCCATGGAAGATTTTTGGACTCTCATTCCATACTTTGATTCCGATTCAGCCTCGGAGGAAAAGGAAAATGAAAATCCGGATTCAGTATCCCAGACCGGAAACCCTCCGTCTTTTCCTCATTCATTATTGAAATGAATCCAGCCCCGCACCTCTCAAATGATTATAAAGGGAGAAAAAAAAAGTAGAGAGAAGAGAGGCTCATCGCGGATGGAAATGAAGTTTCCGAGAGGGAATTTCCATTCCTCGGGAATCCTCGAGGAGCCGAGGAACCGTAAAGCTCTCCTCGATATTTCGACATGGAACGGAAATTCCTCCGGATCGCTTCGCTCCATCGATTCGTCGCACCTTCGAGGCAGAGATTTCCGGATGAGGACGGAATGATTCATGACCGGGTTTTCTCCCATCCGGTGAAATCCATCAACGTCACGTTTCATCCGAATTTGTGAGTCCCCGAGGCCCCCCGAAATAGCCTTACCTTCCCCCCCACCTTCCCCACCTTTCCCCTCACCTTCCCCCTCACCTTTTGGGATCGAGCGGCGAGGGAATAGGAGAGGCAACAAGAAATTTCAATCACTGGACCGATTGGATTCTTATAGCTGGGACGAGGTCCTTCAATCTTTTTTTCTCTCCCCGCTATTTTTTTTCTTGCAAATACCCTTTTCCCCCGAGTTCATTGAACGTGCTTGATCTCTTCAGCGCTCCCTCACCGAAAGGGAACTGTTTATCTACAATCCGTCTTGCCTGCCCTCGAGTACTTTTCATGCGGCACTCGAAGTTTTCCCACAGACGAATTAAACGAAGAATTCGGAATTTCTCGACGCATTCGTCAGAGGCCGATTCCGTTTCACACTTCAAATATTTCATCATCGACTCACGAATGCGATAGATTCGGCTTCTATTTAATTTCGAAAAATTCCAACCGAAAGAACATTAAAATCTAGAGGTTTGTTTACCCGTTTTTGAGGAGGGCGTTCTAATTCCAGCTTTTCCTTTCGGCCACGCGTTTCGCATCCAGAACTGGCGAGAGCAGCTTCCACAGACCAGATGATGCACGAGCGGCGTCTGTCCCGAGGGCGTCTTCGACTCTGTCCTACGAGCTGGTGCAAGCTGATGCAATTAAGTGCAATCTGGTAAATCACAGCATGTTCAAATGTAACGTACTTTCGCAAGTTTTTAGCGAAGCCTGCAATTAAATCGGTTTGCACGAGTAATTCCGAGGCTTTAAGCTGAGCTCGGGCAACAGACTGGGTGACATGCCGTTGTTCGCCATATTGAGAGAAATCGAATACGCACTATCTCTCGCGAGCTAGCATGAGTTTCCTTGAGCCTCGCGAAGACCATCCTTCGATCGAGGAAAGTGCGTAAATACCCGTTTCAAAGCAAAATGGTTAATTTTATTTCGTTCGACGGAGTAGCAGGTAGGCCTATTTTCGAATTTGATAAGATTAGGTGCCAGCCTGGGCACAGCCCAAAGTGAATCATCCGCCCTGCCTGCTCAGGCTGACTCGAACGAATCACGCGACGCTTTGAGGTCACGAAGTCAAGTCCATCCTGATTGGTGGATCTTTGCATCACGATCGCGTTGTTGAGAGCGACTGGTGGAGCCTCTTCAAGCGATTAGAAACAGCCGGTGACGTGATCGATGATGCCACCCGTTCTCTTGCTTCTCAAGAAGGGTTACTCAAACTTCCCGAGTCTTTCGGTGTGACCGAGCGGGCAGTGCTCCAACGGTTCAGCGAGGGCTTTGCTCGTCGTGACGGAGAGCTCTTGGAAACTCACTTGGCTGGAGAGGCAGACTACGAGATCGGAGAAACGTGCTTAGGTGGAGGAAACGCGTCGAGTGGATTCCGATTCCCCATCTCAGACGAGGGGAATCGAGCGGGCGAGCGAATAACGAGATCGAGTGAGAAGGATACATCTTCGAGTTGGGTTAAGGGTTTTGGGTAAATCCAGTTAAGGAAACCTTCGTCCTCCACAACTCTGTTTGCTCTTCGATTACCCTTGTGAGCTACTTCACCTGCGTCTCCGCGTTTTGCCATTATAGATCGTTTTTGCGTCTGTTCTAGAGCTGTAGGGTGATTCCACCATGTCAGGCCGAGTTCATACTCATGCTGTACAGCATGCTGGATGCCGTAACTGCATACTATCCAATGCAAAATGCCCATGTTGGATTTTGCCGCTGCTGTACGTGCTGTACAGCACGAGTATGAACTCGGCCTCACTCGGCGACTGCGTGCGGTGACGTTTTCATTTCCCCCAGGGGGATGGGTGGAGGCGGCGAAGTACGAGAACGCAATGCGCATGCGCCCCACGCACCTCTAACCTCTCGCCTCTAACTTAGACGAAGGGAGGGTGCAGGACGAGAACGCAGTGCGCATGCGCCACCTGGTCACCCTCGCCTCCGGGTGAAAGGAGGGTGAAGGACGACTTCGGGTCGTGCCACTGTGCGGCGCGTTTTCAAGTCCTGTCTAGTTCCAATCGCTGGCGTAGATGGACGTGTCGCGCCGCTCTCGCGAGTTATTGCGATCGATCCCATGAAACGCAGGAATTTGGTTTCATTGCCAGTAAAAGGAATCGAGCGCGATCGGGCGAATGTCACCTCGAAAGACGCCGAACCCTCAGCGATCGATTTCGTCGCAGCTGAATTCTCATTACGGAAATGGCGTCCTCGGAGCAGAAGCTCCCTCGTTTCGAAAATGAGTCCGCATTGAGCCTCAGATGGTATGCGCTTCGGGGCATTCGTTATCTCCCCACGAGAAAGTCGATCGTAACTTGTCGACTGACGGTCGTCCCAACTCTTAAATCGACCTGCTGAAAAAAAATGCAATGCATTATTTCACAGGTGGAACCCAAAAGCCGCTTTTGACGCAGACGGATCGCATGAAAGGTCCCTGGGACCTTTCAGCTCGAGACGAAAGACCCAAACGTCCCAACGGACGAGTGCAGTTCACACCGATCGAGGGCCGCCGAGTCTCCGACCTACCTTTTCCCTCCACAGGTGGAGGATGGCACCCCACTCGAAGCCGACTCGAGGATGGCACCCCACCCGAGGTATGATTCTCACGTTCGCGAGAGCTGGCGATCGGCTCGGGCTGCCGCGCTCTCGTCGGTTCCGAGAAGTAATCGATCGCCTTGGATAGATTCCTGCCTTTTATCTTCGGGGGGATTTTCCGAGGAATGGCAGGCGAACGATGAGAGGTTCCTGCCAGATCTAATACTATTCACTTCCGCACGAGCATTTATGGGAACGATGAACTCAATTTTTGCCGTTTCTCGAAGAATCCAAGACGAAGTCGAACGCGTTCGAGCCGATCGGATTTCACGCACGCCGATCACGTGACGCCGCGTGGAAACTCGTCGACACGGCGTTTTCTTTCGCCCGCCGCGACAGCTTCGCGTTCGCGAAGGAAAGCGACGCCGGACGCGGTCGTCCATGCGCATCGAATAAAATCTTGCATTTTTTCTAGTTTTTAATAAAATCTATCAAGTGTTCCACAATAATTTTCTGGCTTCCTCGAGTATCAAACCCGCCCCCCCCCCCATATCAGCTGATTTTAACATGAACCTCACCCACCTCCCACCCTGCACATGTAAACAACATAACACAACGCATCCACATGCTCACTGTCCTCGCTCCTCGCACCATCACCCCGAGCGAGCCCGCAATTTCTCGGAGAATCCTGCAAGTCATTAAGCTGACGCAGGAACCTCTTTCCTCGTTCTTTTTTCTCATTCTTTTTTAAGTGAACTCTGGAATCCTCCCCCCCCCCCCCCTCTCCCGAGTCGAAAGAGAAAGCCTTTGAAGGGCACGATGACATCATTCAACTAATGAACGAGGCCGTCCCCGAATGAGACGCGCCAGGCGTTCGGCGCTCGATTCGCTTCGCGATTCAGAGCGTCGTCTCGGAGGCTTGTGGGCGGATGACGTCACTACTCTTCCCATGAAATCGTTGATGACATTCCGTTTGCAAATCAGCTCCGAATTAAAAATAAACTTCCACGACAATTTTGTCGGTAATTAGGCAGCTGATCGGTTGCTATGGTTACATCCGGGTGGAGAACGTCTGGATGAAGGTCTGGATGAAGGTCTGGATGTATCCCCTGCTTCAGAACCAGAGCCTCTTGTGGATTCCATACATGGGCGAAACGTGCGTAAAGTAATTACAATAATGAAAAACCGTTTTGAGTCACTCGGTCCGATCGGACCCATAAGGATGGAAGGCGAAAGCTTTCTTCCGCGATGTTCGCGGTTTGGCAGTCGGAAAATCATGTCATATATATAAATGCGAATTATGTTCAAGGTGGAGGAGAGACCGCGCCAAACCTTGGGAAGTTCCCAAGGAAAAGAGTTTTTGCACAAATTTTTGCAGCGCGAGGTTGGAAGTGTCGCAGAAGTAAAAGGCAGAAAAATTGCATTCGATCGTTGATGGCAGCCGACGTCCTCCCGTCTGTCCACCGGAGCCCTGCACGGATCACTTTTTCCCACAGGACCCGAGACCCGCGGGTCGCATCGGGCCGACCCGCAGTCCTCCGTCGGAACTCGAGGTCCGCGGGGGCGTCTTGTACTTCCCCGAGCGTGACGTCGCGGCGCGATCGCGGTCGAGCGTGGACGGATGAAGGAAACGCGATTGTCCGATCCGATTGCCCGATTGCCCGATCCGATTGCCTGATTGCCGCTTCGGTCCGATCCGCCTCGAATTTCTTATTTGTATTTCCTATTCCAGCCGTGTTTCGTTCAAACGCGAAGGAAAGCCGATCGACCTCGAATAGGAAATCGTGAATGTTCCATTGGTAACGCAGCATAACGCGAAGGTAACGTGACGATGTGACTCTCCACCCTGCACCGCAAAAATTGCATTTTGCGAAAACGACTTTGGCATTTTCCCGAAAGCATCAGGTCAGGGACGAGCGGAACTAATTGAACTCCAAATTACACGCGTCTTAATTAGCGGCAATCAAATAAAAAGGGTCGACTTTATTGGTAGATGAAACTGTTCGCAACTGTTCACTTCGACGTTCGACACGTTGAACACGTTCGAATTTGGGGTGAGGCCTTGCAAAAGCCTTCAGTTTCAATTTTTTCAATAACTTTTTTTCAGTTAAAATTTGTTCGACTTGCCTTTGGATGTTTCGGTTAATTTTTGGGGGCTTTGTAATTGCTGGAGGAATCGTGTCGAGTCGGACCTGTACGAACACGCAATGCAATGAAGGAAAAAAAAATCGATATACCTTATAGAATAATGAAATATAGAATGTGGTATATAGAATGTAAGTGGCAAGAAACTTAAGCGAGTGAACGAGGGTGTCGATGAAGAAAGCGGAGCCCATTCCGCGTCGATTAGCGTATCGCACGCTCATCGATTGTCCATTCGACGCTAATCGGACGATGGTCTCCGAATTATCTCATTTCGCGGGGAGAACGGGGAGCTCCCCTGCCGAGAAAACCTCACTACAAACTCAATCGAGACCTCATGACGTTTTCTCTGCAGTTGGCACAACCGACGCGAGATGGCGACTATGTAGCGGTGTGATGAGTATCCCCCGGATTTCACTGGAGCATCTCTCCTGTACTCACCAAGTTTGCATTTTATTTTTGAGTAGAAAGATATTGGATTTTCTCAAAACACTCGTCCGAAGAGATAGCCCAGTTCGGAGAGACTCCAGACGATTCTGGCCTACGGGATGGAATAAATGGCAGTCGTGCAACCGTGTAAATATACATTTTCGCAAGCCGAGCCCCACGAGACCTTTTGTGGCCGCTGGTTCGCAACGCCGCAAGTGGCGTCTCCGTGCGAATTCCCCACCAAGTCGACCTCATGAGACATCTGTTCCAAATCTCATGAGGTTTCGTTTTGAGATTCTCAATTATGTTTTTTTTTTTTTGCAGCAGGGTCCTTTCGGCGGACTCCTTCGTCGAGCGAGGAGCTCCTCTCGGTGCTCCAAGCATCCTTTCCAAATGCAAATCTCATCTACAAATTTGATGCGGAAGCGACTCGCAGGTGCACAGGTGCACTCTCACTCGCAATTAGAAGAAACTTTGCTTCGGCGCGGAACTTTGAATCCTGGAGCCTCGAAGCATTCCCCCGGGGGACGAGACTCCAGGTGAACCCTCTCCCCTTACCCCTCTTGCCCCCCTTACCCATCTTGCCCCTCTTGCCCCCCTTGCCCCTCTTGCCCCGCTTGATGTCGGGTCTCCGGGACTGGCCGGATTTTCCGGGTTAAATTTCCCGGACACCCGGACAGTATTGGACAGTTCCGAATGAAACTTCCTGGGGTTTGAAAAAGGGAGTTGCCCCCGCGTCGAATTTCCTCCACTACGATCGGCGACTCACCGAAGTTGAATTTGTTGAAAAACCAGATGAAATAATGTTGAAAATATTAATGCGCGTCGTGCGGCTTGCGACCCATGTAAACGCGTGGAATAACATTTGGTACTCGCTAGTACTCGCTAGTACCAAAACTTGCCGTGGTCGCGCCTTCGGCTCTCCATTGTCCAGGATAGCAATTCGTTCATTAATTCATTTTCGAAGTGGCAAAAACGTACTGAAAGTAAATCCCTGTCGAAAAATTTGCCAATATTTGCAAACAGATATATTTTTAATTCGAAATAATTGCTTCGGTGATCTCTTGGGTGCCTACTTCAAATCTCTTCATAATCCGCCCTAAAAATTTTTGAGAAGTATGAAAAGTAGCAATCGAACGGGTGCATCTGCTCCAAGTTTCAGCTTTCTTTCATTGGATCAAAAAAGATTCGGGAAAATGCGCCTTTTTTGCCAAAAAAAAAGCGCACTCATGGGGTTTACCCAAAAGTAATATATATATATATATATATATATTTTTTTTTTTTACTGAAATTAGTACTCGGAGAACTAAATGCCTACCAAGTTTCAGCCTTACCCGTTTGCCCTTTGCGCTGGTGCCAAAACATCTCTGGAAAAGGCGACCTAGCCAAAATCTTCGCCCTGTGCACCACAAAAAGTTTAACTTTCAAGTTTCACTTTTCTACCTCGGTCCAATTCGCTAGAACAAAAAAAGGAATCCGAAACTTGACATCTTTCGCGAACTTTGTGCCTTAGTTTCAACTATCCATAGTTTTCCGTTTGACTGAAGCAAAAAAATTCTTCGGAAACATCTCCCCCCGAAATTTGTGCCCCCAGGGTATTTACCTCCAAACTCGAAAAATTTGTTTGAACTCAATGAATCAAGTTTCAGGTTTCTACCATATCAAGAACCTGGTTAGAATCGGCGTCAGTCAGTCACTCAATCACGATCGTCTATATTAGATTATCACAAATATTTTAGTTGAAAGAGTTGGAAACGATTTCGAGCGGATCTGGAACAGCGCACGAGCCAAATGCCAGATAGCTCGGGCTTTTGAGGCTTTGAGGCCCCAGAAGGCGGGTGCCGCGCCTGGTCTCTTCGATCATGCATAATGCGTAATGTATAATGCATAATGCTATCATGCATGCATTTGGAGCGACCGGGGCTCCTCGGTGCGATTTGTCACTGACGGGGGCGAAGCCCGAGCGCTAATTTTTTTCTTAAGAGAGCTATGACTGCGAAATAATAAATATGCAAAGGGACAAAAATGAGAACGTGGCCCAATGTGCACTCGCTTCTCGGGGGTTTTGCGGGTTTGATCTGCAAATTTGCAAATTTTATTCAATTTGCAGCAAATAAAAGCTAATTTCCTTGAAAAACTTCGATTCAAGATGAACGTAATTATTACCCATGGTCCTTTTTAGCCGTGGTACTCCAGGAAAATTCAAGTTGGCCTTTTTTCGTCCTTGTGAGTTCCGCTCTCCCTTTCCCGCCAAAACGAATCGAAGATGCCCATGGGAAGGAAACTAGGCGCTCTGCCCATGCAGTTTCTCCGTGCGCTTCGCGCTGTTTCTCACTCGTAGCGGGTGGTGAAGAGCCTGAACAGTGGTGAAAAGCCACCATAGGTGGTGAACAAGCTTAAACAGGCCGTGAACAAGCTTTTACTGGTGAGATCGAACCGAAGTCATGAAGTCGGACGATGAGGCCTAGGCCTTGACACTTAAAGCGATTTCCCAAGATTCGGCCATTCTTCCGCGGATTCCGCGTTCGGTGAAAAACTGTAAATTTTCCTCGGCCGGAAAACGACAAGGGGTCAAAGGAAACCCCCTTTCCCCTGAGAGACCCGCAGCCTCGCTTCGCGACGGAACGGGAGCGGCCCTGTCCTCTTCGGAGGGCTGTCACGCCCTCCGAAACGGACAGGGCGGACTCCACAGGTGGCCAAGTCGGTTGTGAAAAGGCGAACATAAGGCATCCTTGGGGATCCGCGAGGCTGTTTACATATGAAGAGCGTTTTCTTATTTTTCCTTTAAAAAAAAATCGCTTCTGAGAAAAGTGGACTTTCCAGGTTTTTTCACCTCTAAGATGATAATTGAAAGACTCGTGAAAAGCTTCTCGACCCTTATCGTCAGTTCCTTGCTTCGGAAAACTTGCATTCTTGAAATGCAATCCGTTTGGGTTGTCGCACTCTCTGCCTCGGACGAAGAACAGTGGGAAATAAACCGAGAAGTTTGAGCCAAATTTGTTTAAACTTTTGTTGATTACTAATTCTGATTTAATGCAAATGCTATTTGTTTTCTCAACTTAATGCAAAAGCAAGCCATCACTGAGTGAGTGCTTCCTTGTGACTTGGGAATGCTAGATCCACGGCTCTAGTTATGTTTAATAATTAAAATCGGTAAAATAATTCGTCGAAAATTATCTTCAAGATCTTATTCAACACATAGGCCGTGGCTAGTCATTAGTTTTCTGATTGATCTTGAAAGGAGTCCTTTTCAATAGGGGGAGCTTACGTCGGAAGGAATTTGAGGAATTTGTTCCAACGGTGTCGCCGTCGATCGTCGATCTTCGTCGGCCTTGTGCAACTCGTTTTTTTTTGTGTCGTTTCCCTCACGTTCGGGATATTCCTGGTTTTCATATGAGTCCCCTCTATTCTTGGACGGTCTCATATATTCCTAGGCTGATTTAATAAGGGAGGAGGATTGAACGATCGAGGCCTGGAAATCTCCACCAAACATGTTGCATAGCGTCAAATATAGCCGCCCTAGTAGCCATGGGTGATCCAAAACCCGTCCATGGACAGCGTAGACGTCCAGAAACCGTCATCCTTTGGATGCTCATAGAACGCCATCGAAATGGATCGATACCTTTTCATTGATTCTGAGCTTCATCCGGGCTGTATTTGCCTACATCGAACGCTCAATTATTTCAATTTTATTGAATGACGGTTTTAAGGAATGGCGTTGCGGAGCATCCGATCATGGGATTTCTGGAGGTTTTTTCTTCTTCAAATCTCTCATCTTGGGTAGAAACCCAGTAACTTCAATCATTATATCAATAGTGTGACATCATACAGTCGACGCTCGTTATAACGAACCTCTATATAACGAATTTTCTTTATTACGAATTTTATTCTAATTCCCGGCCGTTCGCTCATTCACATTCGCGTTGAAAAGTTTCTTTTTAACGAAGTTCTGTGCAACGAATACTGTACTACGAAGTCCTTTTTTTCATCCGAAGGAAGAAAACCGTTCCACATGACAAAGTTTAAATCTACCGCACGCGTCAGAACTATCTTGCGGCATCCTTGGAAAATCTAATCTAATTCCTAAATTTAGCACCTTCCACCCACTTATAGATGCGGCCGTGGGGAATAGGGGAGCGACGCCAGTCAGTCGTAATTTTGAGGATCAGCGTCAGGCAGGGCCGGATTAAGAAGTTGCGAGGCCCGGGGCAAGTGAATTCCTGTCCCCCCCCCCGCTACTTTACGCAAATACAATACTTTTTTTTAACTTAACGCTTTTAATTTCCTTCGGGGGCCCCCTGGAAGAGTGGGGCCCGGGGCAACTGCCCCCNGGCCCGGGGCAAGTGAATTCCTGTCCCCCCCCCGCTACTTTACGCAAATACAATACTTTTTTTGAACTTAACGCTTTTAATTTCCTTCGGGGGCCCCCTGGAAGAGTGGGGCCCGGGGCAACTGCCCCCTTTGCCCCCCCTTAATCCGGCCCTGGCGTCAGGCCGAGTCTGGAATTCTGCTCTGTCGAGTGTTTCCTTCGACTGTTTACTAGTCAACGGTTGCCTGAAAGGTTTCAAACATCGAGGGCTCTACAGACCACGGCTTAAAGAATCGTCCATGAAGGAGCGCGGCAGACAGCCATTTGCGACTTGGTTTCTGATGAAAATACAAATTTTGTGACTCGTTCGATTTTTGTTGCACCTACGTAAATACAGGTACGTACTGCTGTGCATGCCCATTTAGGTACAAGCATACATCTTGGAAGTTGTATTTTTGCAACATGACCATGGATGGTTCTGCAGAAGCTTACTTGCTGTACTTGAGATTTTCCCACGTACAGGCAGAAGGAAGAAAGTCGTTTTGGTTAATACGTCTGTCGAGAGACGTAACATAGCTGAAGGAGACTCCAGGCAATTCTTGCATTATGCATAGAGGGTTCCCCTTGTGTCTAGGGAGTATCAATTAATCAACCTCCGTCGCCTGTGTCAATAAAAAGTACAAGAGGTTGATTGAGAAGCTAGGACCATGAAGTAGAACGTGTAACTAAAGACGACACTTCGGGGGATAGTTGTGGGGTTGAAATGTCACAGCGACAATTTGTTATCAAGAACACTTCCGTGAGGCGTGCTTCGTGGCAGCGGAATCGGGGAAATCGACTCATTCGGGGTTTCGACCCAAAGAAATCCATCCCTCTACGTAATACGCGTGTCTCGTTGAGTCTGCTGCTTGGCCAAGGAGGAGTTATCGATGCGCGTACGCCAGGTGGGGGATCGACTGCAACATCTAGGCCTATATTGCGACCCTGCCCATGAATGGTCTTCGAGCGGAGTATCGCCTCGAGTTACACTCTCTACTATATGCTAGGACCGAAAGTTGAGGGAACTCTATCAGGAGTTCTCTATTTTCCATCCTAACTCTTCCCTTTCAGATTCCTCTAGGAATCCTCTAGGGACTTAGAAGAATGAGTCGAACTGCTAGATCGGGGATCCGCGGGAAATGCTCCCCTTTTCTTTGACTCTGAATGCAGCTGAGAAGAATGTCCAAGAAAACAATGCCTTTCAGAGTACTATGAATATTCACATGTACGCAAATTTTACTTCATTGCCACATGGGGGATTACTATAGTTGGACCCCTCCATTATCTTTCCCATGTGGAATCTCCAATGAATCTGGAAAAAAAACGGACATCCGATAGGTCCATTGGACATGTCCAAGGATAATCCAATAATCCATGGACGAGACATTTAGTCATCCACTGGATGTCCAAGGAGGATATCCAGCGGATGTCCAAGTGTCCTAGGTTTATGTCCGATGGATTTCTTTTGGTTTATAGTGGCTACTTTGGTAGTTAGAGAACTTGTATAGTTCTTTTTTTTTTAAGTTGACCTCTATTTTCCTTAACCCTTTTTCTGTTCTCATGACGTATACGTCATCCCGGATGCTTCCCCGTTATTGCACCCTAGACGGAATTTCGTGTCTTGGGTAATTCCCGTTCCTGTCGACGCCACGAAAAAGAGATTCCGGGACAGGCACATGCAACGAATACCGCACGACCGGCTGCCGGCATCCAAAAAAAAAAAACCAACCCTGGCAAAGGTGACGTGCGCAAGAAAACTGGCCGTGAAAGGGTTCATCGTCGTCGACCGATAAGTAATTTCCACGTTAATTCAATTAAAATTGAGGGAGATAGCAAAAACTTTTAAATCGTATAATCGCTGCTCATCTGATTAGCCAATCTCAGCCGTGTGAATCTGAATACCTGCAACTCGACCGAGCTCGTCTACCTGAAGACGCAAGGAAAAAGATATCCGTCAAGGCTCCGAAACCGACTCTTTCCAATGTTCATTTACTTTATATCGATCTCTTTTTTATTATTTCCCATTAAGTCGATGTTCATCGATCAAAATCCCCAAGTTCCAATCCTGTATATAGTGCGGAAAGGTAAGCTACGTTATCTCCCTTCGGTGAGGAAAGCTGCCGTATTTCTTGCATTTCATAACCACTGCCAGACGAGAGTGACAAACTGACAAGCCTTTCGTTCAAAAAATAGCCTTTGTCCGAAGCTGCAGTGTATTTGCCAGTAGTGTTTGCGGTATTGTCTGTAACTACAAATAGCACGTAACACTATGAGTGATTAGGCGAGCTATCATTGCTTTCCACCAACATTAAATTATGCTATCACGAAGAATACCACTTCTCTCAATCTATAAGTACTTATCCCGTCTACGAGATCCCCTGATTCCTCATATGCCCTGTCTACGGCTTTCCAATGACTGTTGTGGCTGTAGCATGCACTCTATGGCAGCGGTTCCCAAACTGTGGGTCGCGAGAGGCATCAAGATGGGTCACGAACATTTTCCAGTGTAAAAAATCACTATATCCGCATACGCTCAGGATAAAACATGCCCTGCAGAAAAGGTCGATTCTGGATTCTGGTGGGTCGCGAAATTTTTTTAACATCAGCAAGTGGGTTGCGATTCAAAGAAGTCTGGGAACCGCTGCTCTATGGGCTGTAGCTCCCGTGGTCAATCCCCGTGGTCCGTTCATCCCCGAATTCTCTATGGGTTCCCCTAATATGACCACATTTCCGCTCGAGATGACGTCAGATTTGGCTCAAAATGGGAGATCATGGTCTTGCTTTCTACACCAATGCCAAAAATGTATTATAAATGTATTAGTGGGGACAAAAAACAGAGGGAAGCGACCAAAATGAATTAGGTCCTTTCCCTGACGAAGGATTCCTCACAGGGTTTTCTTGGAAGACATTTCCCAGATCAAATATTCTTCTCAAATTGTAGATTTTCCATATTAGTAATTTCCCTCAGGGGAGTACCCCCGAGGGATTCTTCCCCGCTGGAATTCCTAACCCCCTCCTCAAGATGGCAACCGGTAATCGACTATAGCCTCTATCAGAAACTGCAGTCCAGAAGGAAAAGAATGACATGATGATTCCTCCTGCCACAGTTCATAACTTCTCCTCCTGCTCATTAAATCCCCCCACCCATCCTCAGTAACGCACGTCAGAAAGATATACGTGATTATTCTCTTCCTACCGGATATTGCTGGACCAAGGTCTCAATTCAGAAGTTCAAATTCCAATATTTCCTCATTGAATCGGACAATCTTCATCTTGACGAAACTTTCCTCGGGCGCATTAGACGACTTTCCCCTTGAGCCTTCACGAAAACGCGGCGACAACTTTTTAGCCCAGAGACGATAGTCGATTGCGGCTTGCACTCGTGCGTCTTCGGTTGCCTCGACGGGGAAGCAGGATAGGTTCGGGTACTCAGGGAATCATTCTTCAGGGTTGTTTTAGGCTTTCCTGGAAATGATTCTCTCGGGTATTTTGCCCTTTGATGAGACATGCATTCATGGGAAAGATTTGTGATCCTCTCCCGGAAAACTTTACCAAGGAACATTCGTTCTGGGAATTTCCTTTGGCGAAAGGAGCCCGCTAATCACCTAAATGCATATAAGCCCATAATTATCGGAATGGTAAATTAGTGGGCTGAAGGGGCGGACTTATAAAATATAAAGGTAGGATTTTCTTGCAAAAAAAAATTTGTGGTTTCTCGAGACGTTCTATTGCATTCGTGTAAGGTCAAATTTCCATCAGGTCGCGACGAATGCCGCTTTACCCCTATAGGAAGCTCAAATTCCCGCGACCACGAAGTCCTCCAACAATCCTCAAGGTCCGAGGTCCCGAAGCACTCTCATGCGTCTCCTGCTATGAATAATCCCCGCGGACGAAAATCCTTATTATACGCAGCGGAGGATGCATGGCTTGATCGATGAGACGCACGTTGCGGGTGCGATTATGTGCGGAGTTCCACTTCCCCCTAATAAGGCCGAAGAGATTGCGTCTCATCAGGGCCACGAATCTCCTGCTCCATTTAATTCTGTCCCGTCTCGTCGACGGCGAATCTGCGTGACGGAGAACCGGATCCGATACCGGAATCGGCATTAAAAAATATGTTGCATGGATATTGGAAATTTCGGAGACCCGTAGAGCCCAGACCCAAGGGAGATTTTGCCAGGAAAATCAGCATTCGCCGTTCGACCGATACGACGAATCGACGGATCGATTCGAACGAGATTCGTTTTTCCATTTCGTATCGTCGTGGAAGAAGAAAAAATTCGAAGAGCTTCCATGGAAAATTTGAATGCCATTTTAAAAATTTGAATTCCATTGAAATTCGAACGATCCGTCCCCGCCAATATTTGCCGGAGAGATTCTCGTTCCTTCGCATTTCCACGGTTTGGGGCCTCTCGGTCACGTTCCCCGATCTCCCTGAATATCAATGAGAGGAAGAATAATTTTCGACGGGCAAAGGGCTGAGTGTGAGTGACATAAAGGGCGTAATGAGAACCGGGATAGGGAGTGGATTCTCTCCCCTCTCTTCTTTCTCTTCCTTTCATTTTTGTATTAAGCACTCCGTGTGGCTGCCACTCCGGGACGCATTAATTCCGTCTTTGTTCGAGGGAATGAAATGTGTCTCATTCGAAACTAATTCTATATCATAAAATGGAATTTTCTTAATTCCCTTTTGGCGTCCGTCGAGACGATATGAGTTTTCTATAAAGTTTTTTCACTTCCCATCGTGACGAAGCATCGATTGGTCGAAGGCTTCCATCATCCGTCGCATACGAACAAGTTTTGCGGCGACGTGACCGTAATCCAAAAATGTCGTCGAGATGAAGGGAGAAGAGAAAACATCAGGGACGAATCAAATTTATTTCTGGTCCATGAGCACATTTTCTAAGGGGAAAATATTTTTATGCAATCATAAATAAATACAGAGGGGCAATTTAGTTCTATCGTCCGCTGCTGGAGCCGCCGCCTCCGCTGCTGTGACTGCCATAACCCCCGTGACTTCCGTAGCCGCCGTGGCCGCTGTAACCGCCATAGCCGCCGTTGCTGCTGTAACCGCCATAGCCGCCGTAGCCGCCGTGGCCGCTATGGCCGCCATAGCCGCCGTAGCCGCCATGGCCGCTATATCCCCCGTAACCGCCAGCGTATCCAGAAGAGCTGTGTCCATAGTTCTTGTCGTGGTATTTGATGAATGGCACCGGTCTCGGGTAGTAGATGTGCACGTAGTAGGGGACGTGGAACCGGTACTTCTTCTTCTCGTACTTAGGCCCATGGAGATACTTGGGTCCCTTGACCCGGACCTTCCCGTAGCTGCTGGTCCCCACCCCCTGCAGGTCCGTCTTCACCCCGTCCCTCCTCGCGGACGCCACAAGCAGGTCCACCTTCACCCCGTCCCTCCTCGCGGACGTCACCTGCAGATCCGCCTTCACCCCCTTCCCCTTGTCGGGCGCAGCCGCCTTCTCCTCTTTCGTCAGGGTCGAGTCCACCAGCACCAGGCACAGAATGATCGTCACCTGCCCGAGGGATAAGGTAAGGGCTGATTTAAAAAGAAACGAAAATTCACGCTGTTCTCTTGTCATCGATACCCAGATTCTCCCTTCTGGTTTGTAACTGGAGGAGACCACATTCGTTCAAGGAAGGCCTTCTCTAGGTCAGCGAGGCTTTCATGCCACAACCAGTTTCGAAATAGAAAAGGACCATTCGGTGCCGACAGAAAGGACTACGGATGGCATGAACACTTTCGGTGCGGCATCGACAGAAAACGAGTGGAATTCTTCATAAATATGGAGATGTATGTATAAATATGCAGAAACGCAGAAAACACCGAAATGCATTTTTATGCATCCTTTGAGTGATCCAATCGCTTTCTCTCGGAGTAATATGTGCTCTTAGCTCGGTCGCATGGCCCAACTGGGGAAAACATGCAATTTGCATTAGAAATCCCCTGGCTCATGTCAAGGACTTTTCGAGTCTTCTGGTGTAAGAGGAATTCCACAGATGTTAGCTTTTTTTTCCTCGTACCACGACTTCGAGTCGTGCAAAGAAGTGGCTCTTAAATGCATTTATTCCCGGAGTTACCTGGTGGGGAATCAACACGAATCCATTGCACCAATTAAAAAATGTCCATATCCTCTAAAGGTCTGGTGGAGCGCCTAGCTTCCTTTCGATGGTTCATCTCGAATGAACGATGATGATCCACCCTGGCTATATAAGAGGGATGTGGAAGCCTGGACGCGCCGAAGTCGACTTCCCCCTGAAGAATCGAATCTCAAAAGCATTTCGTCATCGACAACGTCGCGTCGAAAAAAAAATCGAGATATCTCATCGACATTGTTAAGGGACTCGAACTCACTACTATTCATTCGAATCGACGCAAGAAGGAACTCACGATAAGGCGCCTCATGGTCGAAGACAGGCGAGAGAAGATCAAGAAACCACGTGGAAGCACCCTCGAGTACAAAGCACCGGTACGAACTCCGGACCCACCGGGCCACCCCCTCTTATATATCCACCTCCCTCGAGTCCCCGACGAATTTCCTCGGGAAAGTAAGAGAAAAGACGTTTCACCTTCGTCCCTCCTACCCCCGTCTGATGACAGGGGAGTCCGCCTTTTGTCCTTCTACTTAGTTCCGCCCGGCGGCCACGCTCCGTCGGGTCCTCGGATGAAGGAAATTATTGAAATCGACCTGATTACGACCCACCTCTCCCGGAACTTTCCCTTCTACCTACTGTGAAATTCGGGGGTGCTGGGGTACCACCGCGTGATGCAACTCGATGAGCAGATCATCCTAAGTACCGGTTATAGGTACCAGTTAAAGGTACCATCACGGAAGTGCATCTGTCGGCATTTCTCCATTCGGTTCGGTTTGAGCCGACCGAGTAGAAAACCGGAAGCCACGACTCATTCAGATCCGAAACGGCCAAAAAACACTGAATTCGGCAACGGTTCTCGGGCAAACCATGGAGTGCAGGAAAGGACGCCACGTTTCCTCTTCTATTTCCGTCATTTCGTTATATTGCGGATCTCTCTTGATTCTCTCTCTCTCTCTCTTGGATCTCTCTACACGCGCGCCATTCCGCCTAATTAAATTAGATGTGGATACGTTTCTATTAACTTCACGTGTTTCCTCTCCTTTGTTTGAAAGAGGTTTTTCAATTCGGTTTGCACGGGGACGATGGATCCCAAAGCCCAGCTCCTTCTGATCGCGACCGTGGGACAGGCTCCAGAATCCCGCTGTGCAGACGTGGACTCGCCGAATCCAGCGATGCATGGGGTCTTCCCTGCCGACCTCCACTGATTTAAGCTAAAATCGTTTAAAAGCGAGGATCGGAATCAACGAAGGTTACTCGGAATTCCCTCTTTTTTTTTTAATTAGTTATATTTAGTGGCGCAATAATAAAAGCATCTTGCCTGACGCTTCTTGAAACTAACTGGAGAAATTCTGGGTTTGTAATATTTCTTTGCATCACAAAAGATTAGTTCTAACATTTCATTTTTGGAACCTTCAAGTTCGCTGGCAGCAAAAAGCAATCGCCATTCAAACTTCAGTAAGGAAATTCCGCTTCTCCACGTATCAGTCTGGAGCGGCTTGAGCAGTGTTCAAAATGCTCAAATCATTTAGGGCAGGGATTTGCAACCTGCATAATGCATAATGGCATAAGAGATAATAAGTTAATAATTAAAGAGATAATAAGAGAAAATAAGTTTCTTTGCGGCCCAAGGCCCACCACATCTTCGATCATCCCTTAGTAACTAAACTAGAGATAAACTGAGTCCTTTCACTTTCTTCCCTTAATTATTCCTCACACGGGGCGCTACATACGTCTCGAGGAAGAAGGTTCTCAATGCCAAAAGCTAATATTGGGCGTTGGAATTTCCTAGGGGTGGGGCGGGGGTAAGGATCATCGGTCAATCAGCGCGATCTTTTGCCCTCATATGACCTGAGGGAAAAAGAGGGGAGCCTTTTCTTTTGCATTCTATGGCCTGCATGAAGAGTCAGACATTTCCATGCGACCCACTGCCGATAAAGGTTGCACACACCTGATTTAGGGCCTTAGTGCTTATTATTTATGGTCACGTACTTGGTATGATGTTCGTCTTTGGGCCGCAGCTGGGAAAAAGTTATATATAATTATTATTATTAGGATTGCAGTGGAAAGTGGACTTAGAGATAGTTATAGTAATAGTTACAGTAATATCTATAGAGCTCTGCTGTTTGAACGGCTGGTGCTCCAGATGACCAAATCCCTTTAAAATTTCAGGATGTACATTTTATGATATAAAAAATTAAAATACCTAATATTTCAACTCTAGGTTTCATAAAGGGCCAAACAGGACGCTTTTTTGGCTCCACCTGGTATAATGTTGGATTATTGTCTCTTAACCGTGGGATCCGTCGGATGGATCTGCAGGTACTACCGTGAAAAATAGGAGCATCTCGATCGCCAGTCGGCGCATTATCGGGGGGGGGGGGGGGGGGGGGGTAGGAAGACAGAAAATGCAAACGGATTTATTAAGGAGGAATCCACTCGGTTTCTTTCACGGCCTTTTCTTCCGCTAGGAGTGCTCGGCTTCCATTCTTCGTCGTGGACTAGGCGACTCGCACGGAGGACTCTTAGCCTTTGCTCTTTCCTTCTTGCGGCCAGAAAGCTAGTCAAGTTTCGGGAAATGCCAGGGTGGGCTGTGGGGGGGGGGGGGGGAAGTTTCTTAACCTCGATTTGTGAAGTTATTTCGTGACCGGCGACCCATCCGCTTCTGCGCTGTGTACGTCCGCATGCATGCATGGAGTCCGTGCTACCACTTAATGAACCCGTTGACATCACCTAACGAAGCCCGTGCCCTCCAACCATTAAGTGACGGGGAAACATGAGATGTTCTTCAAAGGAACCCACCCGAAAGGGCGCACAAGCCTCACGGAGGATTCTAATTTTTTTTTTCCCTTCAAATTAGCGGAAATTCAGCATCACATAGCAGGAGAAATGGACTAGCAGAGGATGCGTTGAGGTGTAGGGATTAATAAGGGTCGTCTCCTCCTTTCTCCCCGGGGTTTACTCGATGTTCGCAGATAACTGATTACTTCTAACTTCGTCCAATTTTTAGCACAAACTCAGAAAGGTGGTATAACTTCAAGTTTCTTATTTTGGCGACACTTCATGAACAAAAATTCATCGCCCATTCATTGGCCCTATTTCAGCAACGCTCGAAGCCGTGCAATCTCAGGCAAAGCCTCTTTTAAATTCCTCTCGAAACCATTTCAAGTCCCCAGGAGAATACGCTCTATTTTATTTTATATCGTCCAAGGACCGGGATGATTTATGGCCGGCCTAATTGTTTAATGGGATGAGATCGGATTCCGGGCCTAATCACGCTGGATGGAGGCTCATCCATCATTATATGTCCCCAGACGGCAATTATTTACCTGCTCTAAATCCGAACGAAGATTCCAATTTAAATTCTTTCTCTAAATTGGCGCCGTGAGATTCTCCTCAGAATTCGTGTTTTTTTTATTTTATATTTATTTTAATTTGTATCGTTTATTCTTTTATTTTTCCTTTTAACTATCTTTTTTTTTTTTTTTTGCTGGTCTCCAAGAAAGTCATCTCTGAGATACGAACCCTTCAATTTTAGAGAGAGATGAAATTGAAAATGGGGCTCCTTCATTCCGCATGCATGACGAGCTCCATTGAGTTGTGTCTCCCTTGTACCTCAATATACCCTTTTTTTCCCTTCCTGTCTTCTGCCATACCGATTTCCGATATCGAGTAAAAAAAAAGGAAGAAAAAAAAAAGACTTTTTCCTCTCCGGTCCCAGCACTTTCTAGGGAATTCAATTAAGAGTCGCCGATTCTCCGTCGTCTTGAGGCCTCGTCTCTCAGCATTTCGATCCAAATTCTGATTCTAATTCCCGTGAAGGCTAAAATTTAGTCACGTGTACTTTTGCATCGCTATTGTAACTTTTAAAGAGTTGCTTAATATCCCACGAAATATTCTCCTCGGTACAGAATTAGTGTGATCTTGTTCAACCGCAAAGAAAGCAATATACTCCATGACCCTTTTTTTATTATCTTCATTGGCTTCCGGTTGGGCTTCATATCCCCCTGTCCCTCATAAGTCCCTCATCCTGCACTGCATCATGTCCAAGATGATGATGAGGGGCCCTGCCCCGAAAAACCTCATCATGCACTGTATCGTGTCCGGAGATGATGATGAGGGGCCCTGCCTCGGAAAATATTGAGGAAATCCCTGGCCGTTATTGCAGCCCTTTATGAACGGACACCACGCGCGACATCGCTGGCCCACTTCCGGGCTGAGGAGTCCACTTCCGAAGTGAGGAGTCTGCTTTCGATGCGAGGAATCCACTGGCCGATGGAAATGAAGCGAGTGTCCCTGCAGGGATTCCCAATCGAAAACGAAGAAAAGTTTTTTTTTTTTCCCTTTCACCCGTCTCGCCTTGTGTGCACTGCATAATATCCACATTCTTTTCCTAAAAAAAATACCGGATTCCTCCGAAGCTCTGAACCGTCACGGAGTCCATCACTCCCGACGAGGATTTTCCAGAATGGCGGGGATTAAATTGCAAATCCCTCCGACTCCCATTCTCATAGCCATTATTTTTCCTCTTTTCTCGTTGAACGAGCGGCATCAACCATTTCTCTTCCCTCATGCCGCATCAACTCGCACTCGATTTATTTAAATTTGTTTCGTGAGAGAGAGCGAAAGGTGTCATGAATATAAATCGTTTTTTTCTGGATGAACAAACTGGTTCACCGTGACATCTTTTGCGACATTACGTTTATGTAGGGTGAGTAACACTGCAAAACGATGCAGCATAACACAGCGACCATGATGCTCATCGATGATATAATTATGATACGATATGATATTATGATAATGCTTTTATATTCCTCGGTTCGTTTCGAACAACATTAATTCCAGTGAATAAATCAAATTCGCCCTTCCCGCCAGGGAATATCGAGGTTTTCCTCACGATTTGTGAGCCGCCTCGGCTTCGGTGTCCCGGGGAATGGTGGTTTGTTCGACTAGAAGCTGGAGACACCGCTTCCGGTCAAGTTAACCGTGGAAGAAATTAGGAATCGTCAAGGCGCGTTCCTACATTTCCTGCACCAGTCACACTCGCGTTGAATTGGGGATGAGGCTCTGCAGCCCAGTGAGGATTCTCTGGGGCATTTATGCAGATTCACGCGCCTAGTCAGATGAAGCATGGCCTAGTCCGAGATCATGGGACTGGGGACATTTTTTATCACGGTTCGGTTTTGTCTTGGCCCTATCGCAAGACTTTAAGCGACGATGAAAACCTTCAGGATGTAGCTCACGAACGAAACGAACCTTGTGCAGGTGGTACTGGCAATTCCCTGATTATCTCGAACACAATTCGGCCGATTCCGGGACCGGTCGGGGTGGCACTGGCCGGTCGGGGTGGCACTGGCCGGTCGGGGTGGCACTGGCCGGTCGGGGTGGCATTGGCCGGTCGGGGTGGCATTGGCCGGTCGGGGTGGCACTGGCCGGTCGTAGTGTTTCTTGGGAAACTCCGCAGCAACGTCTCTGAAGGAGCGATGTTTTCCCCCAACAGATTGGATTCGATATGGAGTGCGGCTATTTCTGTACTCCTCTGTCTCATACAATCATACGCGCGATTGTATCCAGTTTCACCCAAGCCAGAAAGAGAAAACACGTAAAAATGACGGCGCAGTGATTTTCTACTCTCCCGGTATGCCCCAAAGCGATTGCATGGTTTCATCTTATTCTCATAGAATCCATCAGCAGAATGAAATTAGGTTAAATTGGTTTATTTCAATCGATTTAAATTCTCCTATTGCGTTTTTCTTCGGCTTGACTTGGGAATTCACTCGCTTCATCGGCACAAAAAGGTGACTGCCATACCGTTAGTTTCAGCACCTAATCGGCTAATTGATATTTGCCCATCAATTAACTCTCCTAATTTGACTTTCCGTCAATATTCTCTCAATTATCGAAGTTTGGCAGGTGTGAGTCACTGATTCTGATTAATCCTAACTCGCTAAGAAATAAGTGAGAAATCATCGAGAAGAGAAAAACCTGAATGGTTTGATTACTTCCAAGAACTATCGCTTAAAGTCCCCTGCGTGCTCGAAGGTACCTTAGAAATCCGACACATTCCTGGTTCCCAGCTGTCCGGAAAATCCGATTAAATCGACCTCGATCGCAGAGGTGCTGCCGCGGTAATCCTCACCCTGTAAAGGGATCTGAGCCCGAAATAGCGCCGAGCCGTTCCCCTGAGAGAGCTGCTGGGTCTGATAAGAAGTCTATTAATGATTCACCTGATGATTAATGGTAAATGATTATTCATTAATGGACGACCCAGGCGGCCAGTGACGTTCGCTTTGCCCTTTTTCTGCCACTGCCATATGCTGCCGTTCAATATGTTTATACGGTACTAGCGAGTCGCGCCTTCGGCGCTCAATTCCCTTGGTTAGTGATTAATTCATTTATTTTTTTTGCAAAATGGGAAATATGTATTTAAAGTGCGTCCCCATTGAAATACGTGACATACGGGGACGAAGGTCTTGATTTTTATCAAAATCATTACTTCTATGATTTCTAGTGTGCCTAACTTGAAATGTTTTCATGTGTCCCTTTTTGTAAGGGTGGAGAATACATT